>PVKC010004755.1:0-34831 GCA_004027635.1 Crocidura indochinensis
GTGTTGAGTCACACCCGGCCTCGCTCAGGGTTTACTTCTGGCTCTATGCTCAGAAATCGCTCCTGGCAGGCTCAGGGAACCATATGGGATGCCGGGATACGAACCTCCATCCTTGTGCGCCTTATCCCTGTGCTATCTCCCCGGCCCCGAATCTACTATTTTTGAAAGGTGAATTTATCTCAGAGATGCAATGATTTAATCTATACAAGATTAATATAATAAGACACAGCAACAAAAGAAATGTAAAACACAGATCTTATCAATAAATACTGAAACATAATTTAACAAAATTCAGCAACTGTTTGAATCAATATATTTAGAATAAAAATAACAGAGCTTAATATATAAAGTTTCCATGTGAAAATCATAATATATTGATGAAAAGTTAAAACTGTGATATATATACTTAATAGACTATTACTATTTCACTTAAATATACTAATTTTGCCATTTGGATAACATAAACGGGTCTTAAGTTGACTAAGAAGAAATACAAATGGCCAAAAGGCACATGAAAAAAAGTTCCACATCACTAATCATCAAGGAGATGCAAATCAAAACAACTATGAGGTACCACCTCACACCACAGAGACTGACACACATCACAAAGAATGAGAAAAAGCAGTGTTGGTGGGGATGTGGAGAGAAAGGAACTCTTATCCACTGCTGGTGGGAATGCCGTCTAGTCCAACCTTTATGGAAATCGATATGGAGATTCCTCCAAAAAATGAATACATTTTTAAAAAGCTATTTTGGTGATTAGTGAAAGCTGTAAGTATAGTCTTGAATATTTTTTCTCAGCCCTTTCTACCCTGTCAAATCTATATTTTTGAAGCATAAGTAAATAAATGAATGATCAATTTTATGCACAAATTTTTTTGATCATAACTTCTCTATGGGCATAACTCACATGTACATATAACCTATCCTAATCTCATTATGCATTCCACACTTGCACTAGTGCCTTTCTATGCTATTTGTTTGCTAGTAAATTATATTCAGACAGGTTTCATAATATTATATTAAAGAAATGCTACCTGATGGCATTTTTCTATGAATAGGTCATTAAATATTTTATTTTTTATTTTGGTGTAAATCCACTCTGATGCATAGAATGCCTTATTCATTGGACTAGCTCTTTATACCTGCTTTTTAATGAGCATAACAGAATAATAAAAAAATGGAAAAAGCTCAAAGGTGGAGACTAAAGACCATACTTCTAAATAAATTTACTAAAAAATACTCAAAGGAGAAATAAAATACTTAAAGAATTGCTAAAATAAAACACATTATATAGAACACAGTAAAAACAATATGTAAAAGGATGTTCAAGCCAAAACAATAGCAGAGTGGTCAGGATGCTTACCTTACCCAATATACAATCAAAGCAAGTTTAATATCTGGCACTCCATGTGGTTTCCCAAGGCATGACATGAGTCATTACTGACTGCAAAACCTTGGGTAAACTCAAATTTACGGTTATTGTTCCAAAATATTAATGAACTGGAGGTATTTCTTGTTAAGAATAATTAAAATTGATAAATTTCCCACTAAGAAACCAAGTAAAAAAGAGAAATATACTATTTTATCTCAAATGTAAATGATTAAATTAAAATTAATATTACATGAATACAAAGGATTACATGAGCCCTGAGAACAGCCAAGTATGCCCGCCTTCTATTAAAAAATAACCAATGCTAAATAAATATTAAAGCTCGAAAATAAAACTTAAAATAAAAAGTAAGGGGAGGTTCTCATTTCAAGTTGAAAATTTATTTTACAAAGAAAGATAATGCAAACACTAATTCAAATGTTTATGAAAATTATTAAAATGTAATACATAACTGAAGTAAATATCTAAGATTTAAAGTTGTTCAGGTTTAGCTTACCTATACATTTATTTATAATATACAAACAAGTTCTCATCTTTAAATACTTGTCATAAGAAACTAACATTGAGGTCTCCTGTTAGACCAGTTCTACATATTTGTTAAAAAATTAACCATGTCTTCAAGATTTACTTCTGTGACTGCTATACACTTTCCCTTAGGCTTCTACTGTTCTCCATCTATTAGGAAAAATAAATCATTATACTTTCACATTGTTGATTTAATTTTTTAATTATCATGACATGCTTAAATAACATTTTTACTACTAAACTAAAATGTAATCATATAAATATCTCAAAACTATCTTTAAAATTGTACAATGTTTATATCTGCACATACTTTTTGAATGAGTATGTCATTATACATATAATTTTTGAGGTAAAATATGTTTGTGGGGTGAAATACTATGTAATCAAGTGTTATTTGAATAATGTAAAGATCAGAGGAAGGCAAGTATAGGGGGAATATATTTGTGATTCAGATAATTCAGTGGTCTCAAACTCAATTTACCTGCGGGCCGCAGGAGGCAAAGTCGGGGTGATTCTTGAGTGCAAAGTCAGTAGTAAGCCTTCAACAATGTTTTGCCTCTTAATTCATAGAGAAAAACACATTTTTATTTTATGTTTTTATAATCAGTGTCAATTTCCCTTCAGAAAAATCCCCAATCTCCCTCTAGATCTTCAACCTGTCTCCTGATAAGCATTTTTAAGTTTTATAATATGGTTACAAAATGTTATATATATTAACATATATAGCTAGTCCTATAGTTTAGACAAAAATTCCAGGTGCTGAAGTAAAATACCAACTTAGCTTGTGAGATTTCCCCTAAAGAATACCAGGGTAATAAAAAATACCAAGCCTAAAATAACAATGTTATAATCTATTATTTTGGAAAAGTGCATTAGTAGCAATAACACAGCTGTTGAGACCTCACAACACATAATAAACTCTGTAGTTCCACAGCAACCAGAATTAGGGAATGAGTTTAATAAGTGATATCCTTGATAATAAATGAACATCATATTTTGAATATGCACAAAAATCTAACAAACCCAAGCAAAAAAAATGTTCCTCTTTCCCCGTAGGAATTCTTTCTGGCAGTAAAATTAATGAAATCATCACTCGACCTTCCTTCGCTGGCACCAGGGTCAGCTCTAGGTAAAATGCCTCTGGTTTGTTGATACTTAAAGCAACATCTATGTTACCCTGGAGCTTATTAGAATGCAGAATCTCCAAAGTACCTTAAACTGCTGAGTGTAAAATCTGTGTTTGAACCAGGGCCAGAGGAAATTGGCTTGCACATTAAAGTTTGAGGATCCCTGCTCTAGTTCATCTCACTCTTTAGTTTTCTCTTTTGATCCACTTCCCTGCAGGGTGTTCTTTCCTGGATAAGTCATTCTTTGTAATAGGGCAAGTAGGCAAGTGGCTACTTTACAGACAGAACAAAATGTTCATAACCTGCCCTTGCTGTTACTTTCTTCTTCTAACATTGTACCCATCAATGCCTTCCCTGAGTCATCCAGGCATGCTGGCCTGATTCAGGGTAAAGCAAAAGATTTTCATCTCCCTGTGATATTTCATCTACTTTTTACTAGAGTACAGGAAAAAAAAAGAAGAGGGAAGCGATATTGGCTGTTCTTACTCTTCTTTGCCAGCTTTCCTCTCTCCTGCTGCCTACCAAAATGAGGGCAATTAACACCCAGGGTGAGTTCAAAGAAAGCTCCCTAGAATTTTCAACCATATATAAAATTATCATAGAAACTTCAACTATTAACAGACCTCTGGTACTAGTTTGAACAAGCTTCCTATTATTCAAAGACCTGAACCTATATCTATACACATGCATAAATGTTACAGTTTCCCGAAAGAAAAATGTGCAATCCATTAGTTGTTTATATTTAATAAAAATTAGACTGCATTGTGTTTATCAATTCATGTACAGCTACAGAGTTTTTCTTGGTATGATTGATAGTAATATTATTGCAAGATATTTTCTTGAAAGAAAATTAAAATTACCTGATATGGAGTAGAAAACTTTTAATTTTTTTCTAATTAAAGTTTTCAATAACTTTGGTACAAATACTAAAAAAGTAAGTAAAAATAACCCTAATGGAATAATCTGGTGGCTATATTAATCTGGATAATAATAATCTGGAGACTGAAAGGCGACAGTTCTAAATTGAGCAATGATCTGAGTAAGATTTTTGTTTAGGTACAGCTTCATCCTGAGATCAGATAAAATTAATGATTAAAATATATTTATATAAAATAAAAAGTCTTATATTTTGCTCAAAGGAATTAGAAAAAAGAATTACATGGCATCCATAAATTCTAATGAACATTAAAGCAACATATAAATGCTAGAGAGCAAAAACAAAGCGATGGACTAATTTCTAAATCAGGCATGCGCAGAAGTGAACACTAATAGTTGAGTCCTAGAACAGCTGTTTAGAACTGGAATGTGGATCAATAGTTGAACACTTGCATGTGTAAGACCCTGGTTTGAACACAAACACAACAACACACACCATGAACAGCAAAAATAAAAAAAAAACCCTTAGATTTAAATAATTCAATTCCAGACTAATATAGTTTCTGATAGGACGGTACATTTATCACTTGTGGCAGTCTAGCAGTAAAAACTAAATTTCAAAAACTATATGCAAAATAAATCTATATTGTTAACAGATAACACCCAAATTCCTTGGTATGTTTTAAAAAACAAGTAATTTTTCAATGGAAAAGACAATGATACATTCTAACCATAGATGAGTTGGATGCTGAAACAATCATACAAGAGTTTTAAAGATACTGTTTTAAATATAAAAGAGTTATTCACGTGTTTAATGAAAAGCTGGAAAGAGCATATAAACAAAAATAAAAAGAATTAGAGTAAAACTGAAAATATAAGATTTTAATTAAACATTTCACTAGGTAAAAATAAAAATAAAATAATTATATCAAAAGGTTTGAGGAATTAGTTAATCAACATGAAAACATATTTAAAAAAAGAATACCATGAAAATTTAAATGTTAATATAATAAGTTTTATAACAGATAAAGAGATAATCAGAATGAATACATAGCAAGGTTTTAATGTATGTTCAAAAATAGTAATCTAGTTTTTTAAAAACTGGTCTTATTTTCTTTATGAGATTTCATTAATCATATTAAAATAGACTTCAAGGCATATATATGATAAAATGTCAATATAATTTGAACATATATCAATCATAAATTTATATACTTAAAACACAAAATGTCAATTGATAATAAAATAACTGAACAATAATAGAATTTCAACATTTTCTAGAGCAAGGTGTTGTCAAGAGTAGATTATATCTTAAAATAGTAGAGAATTTAATCAATGGATATACAGACAAAATAAAAGTAGTATGTGCATGCAATCCAATACATGAATATGAAATTAAAGTGCTCATTCTTGCTTTAATATTGATAAATCTTGAAAATCTGATAAATGGAGAAACAACTCACAAAAGGTCATACTAAATAAACACATATCCAGAAGAGCAATTCTGTAGAGACAATACGTAGTTTAGATATGAAGTCAAAAAGGGGTTTGGGAGTGATGGCTTATAGTTACAATGATTTATGTTAAGGCAATTGCAGATTATCCTAAAATTATTAGCAATGGTTTCACATACCTATGAATATACCAAAAATTGAATTAACTTGGTTATTGTACTTTATTTAGGAATCATATTATATTAAAGTATTTAGAACAAAAATAGAAGATATGAAGAATATGTTATACCTTTCAATTAACCTGAAATGTCTTATACATCCCATATTGTTTACCAGAAAGGCTGGACTAGATGGGATTCACACCAGCAGTGCATGAGAGTTCCTTTCCCCCACATTCTTGTCAACACTGATTGTTTTTGTTTTATGTGATATGTGCCAGTCACTGTGACATGAGATGGTATAGTACCTCATTGTCATTTTGATTTGCCTCTCCTTGATGTTAGTTATGTGGAGAATTGTTTCATGTGCCTTTTGCATATCTGTATTTCCTATTTGAGGAAATATCTGTTCATTTCTACTCCTCTTTTTTTTTTTTGGATAAGGTTAGATGTTTTATTCTTGCTAAGTTCTGTAATTACCTTGTATATCTCAGCTATTAGTCCTTTATAGGATGGGCAATGGGGAAATAGTTTCTCCCATTCTGTGGGTGGACTTTTTATCCTAGTCAATTTTCTTTTAAAGTGCAAAAGCTTCTCAGTTTACTGTAGTCCCAATTGTTTACTCTGCTTCACTTGTTTAGACAGTTCTGTTTCCTCCTTGAAGATGCTTTTAGTCTCAATATAGTGTTTTACCTACATGTACTTCTGCATACCTATGGTTCTGGGTCTGATTTCAAGGTCAATGACCCATTTGGATTTGACCTTTGTGCATAGTGTTAAATGGAGGTCCAAGTTCTTGTTCTGCATCTGGCTGACCAGTTGTCCCAACACTACTTATTGAAGAGGCTTTCCTTGCTCCACATGTCTTGCCCCTTTATTACTTGATTGTATATCTCAGGAACATTTATGAATACTTAAGTCTATTTTAATGATCTGAGGGTCTGTCTTTATTCTAATATCATGGTATTTTAATGACTATTGCTTAGTAAAATTTAAATTTGTGGAAAGTGATGCCTCCCATTTCTTTTTTCTAAAGGTTGCTTTAGCTATTCATGGTAACTTATTGTTCCCAAAATTTTAGGAGTATTAGATCCATTTCTTTGTAAAATGTCATGGTTAATCCAACAGGTATTGTATTAAATCTGTACAATGCTTTTGGGAGTATTGCAATTTTAATTATGTTAATCCTCCCAATCCATGAACAGGGTATGTGTCTCCATTTACTTGTGTTCTTTTTTATTTCTTGAAGCAGTGTTTTGTAGTTTTCTTTGTATAGTTCCTTCACCTTTTAATTAAGTTTACTTGAACTAACTTGAATTTCTATGGCACTGTTGTGACTTGGGTTATTAAGAACAATTTCTTCTCTATCATTATTTGTGTATAAAAATGCCATTGATTTTTGTATGTTAATTTTTAACCTGAATATTTTCTATATAAATCTATTGTTTCTAGAAGCTTTTTGATAGTCTTTAGAGTTTTCTAAATATAATATCATGTCATCTTCAAACAGTGAGAGCTTAACTTTTACTTTTCCTATTTGTATGCCCTTAATATCTTTTCTTTACCAATTGGTAATATGGCAGGTACTTCTAGTACTCCTCAACAAAGTACTAGCAAATTGGATCCAACCTCTCATCAAGAAGATCATACACCATGACTAAGTAGTTTTATTCCAGAGATGCAAGGATTGTTTAACATACATGAAACAATGAAGATAACATGCCATATCAGCAATAGAAAAATATAAAAACAATATGATGATATCCAATGATGCAGAGAAAGCATTTGATAAGTTCCAACACCCATTTAGGATAAAAAAATAAGATGGGATCTTGAATTCAACAAGATGGGAATGGAAGAAGCTTTTCTCAATATAGTCAAGGCTATTTACCACAAGCCCATGCAAATATTATATCCAATGGATACAAACTCAAAGCCTTTCCTCTAAAATCTGGTACAAGAAAAGGCTTCCCCACTATCCATTCCTATTTAACATAGTATCTTTCTAACCCACAAATATATAAGATTATTCTATGTCTCTTCCTCTCCCCAGGCTTTTTGACTGAACATAATATCTATATCCATACATATATGAGCTAATTCTCTGACTTTATTTTTCTAACAGCTGCATAATATTCAATTGTAGAGGTGTACCAGGTTTTCTTTAGATACTCATTGATTCTAAAGTACATGAGTCATTTCCAGATTGGCTATTGTAAATAGTGCTGCAGTGAACATAAGAATGCAGAGAGCTTTTCTGTTTTGTCTTTTTTTGGGGGAGGGGGGTTTAGGGTGTATCTCTAGAAGTAGTATTTCTGGATCATAGGGAGCTCAAATCCTAGTTTTTTAAGGAAAATCCATATTGCTTTCCAGAAAGGCTAAAATAGTTGGCATTTCACCAGCAGTGAATGAGAGTCCCTTCCTCTCTCCATCCACTACAGTATACTGGCTGTTCTTTATTATTAGTTCCAGTCTCTGTGGTATATGATGTATCATATTGTTGCTTAGATTTGCATCTCTCTGTTGATTAGTGATGTAGAGGATTTTTTATATGCTTTCATTGAGGAAATATCTTCATATATTCTCCCAATTTTTGAAGGGATTAGATTTTTTTTTGCTAAGTTTACCCAGTGCTTTGTATATCTTAGATTCTAACTCCTTATCACATGTGTGTTGTGTGAAGTTTCTTCCATTTCATGGGTGACCTTTTTATCCTAGTCACTTACCACTGAGGTGCAGAAGCTCCTTATTTAATGTAGCTCTCTCTTCATTATCTTTGCTTCCACTTCCTTTGCTAGTAGTGTTTCCTCTTTGGTGATGGCTTTATCTTCAATGTCTTGGAAGATTCTGGCTGCCTTTTTCTCAATGTACCTTAGGTATTCAGGTCTGATATCAAGGTCTTTAATCCATTTAGATTTAACCATTGTGTTTGAGTTCAGTTTTTGCATTTTTTGATGAGTTTTCCAAACACCACTTCTAAAAAAGATTTTCCTCATTCAATATTGCATTTAAGTTATTTTATTAAAGATCAAATAATCATATACCTTCAGGTCCATATCATAATTGTCAAGGCTATTCCAGTATTCTAAATGTCTGTCTTTATGCCATGTTGTTTTAATGACTACTACTTTATATTACAGCTTAATATAATATAAAAGTGATTTTCCCATCTTCCTTTTGCCAGTTATTGCTTCTTTGTAATTTAATTCCATTTTCAGTGCATTATGGTTTCAAAATATATTCGGTATAATTTTTATATTCTTTCTATTGTGGAGGTATGTATTATGACTCATTATGTGGTATATCTTAGATACTGTCCCATGTGCATTAGAAAATAATATGTATTCAGCTTTGTGGGGATGAAAAGCCCTATATTACTTCTAAGTCCCTCTCTTCCACTCTTTCCTTCAAAGCCTATATATCCAAAAAGTGACAGAGCAGTGTTACAGTCTCCAACTACTACTGTATTTAAATTGATATATTTTTCAAGTCTCTTAGCAGTTATTTTTTTTTTTTTTGGCTTTTGGGTCACACCCGGCAGTGCTGAGGGGTTACTCCTGGCTCCATGCTTGGAAATTGCTCCTGGCAGGCACGGGGGACCATATGGGGCACCGGGATTTGAACCGATGATCTTTTGCATTCTTAGCAGTTGTTTTAAGTACACTTATGGACTCATTTGGGTGCATATATGTTTAGGTGTCTTATTCTTCCCTGATTATTAATAAATGACCTTTTCCTTCTCCACTCTATCTCAATCCATGCATTTCATCCTTTAACTTGAGAGAGATTATTGTCATTGGATTTCTTTCTATCTTCTCAGAGAAGTTTTGCTTGTGTGTGGTGCCTGTCTTCCTTTAATAATAGACCCTTCAGTTGTTGGTTTTTTTAAAGGTTTATCTAGAGACTTATAAGTTCCTAAATTATTTTTTAACAGTGAAGTTGTGTATCTTTCCTTCAGATCTGAAGGAAATATGACTGGGTAAAATATTCATGGGTGGTCTTCATTTATTTTCTGAGTTTTTTCACTTTATTCTACCAATTCCTAAAAAAAGAGATATGTAAGAAAACTGTTTTTCTCAACAAACTTTTAGCAGGTTTTTTGAATCATTTTATTGAGAAGATGCACAGATACGACCAAAATCAAATATTTATCTCCCTTCAGTGAATCTCCGGTTAGGGATGTAAATTGGTATGATCTGTATGCAAATCAGTTTAATGAGTTCTTAAAATAAACAGGAGCTAGTAATATAGTACAGTGGGTAAGGTATTTTCCTTGTATGTTTGGTTGACCCAGTTTCTACCTCATATTGAGCAATCCTTATGGTCTCTGAGGCTACCAGAAGTGAGCAATGAGTGCATAGCAAGAAACAAATCCTAAGAACTACCAAGTGCTACCCAAAAACAAAACAGAAATTAATTAATGTGCAATATTGACTTACAATAATGATTGCATAATAGTAAAATCCTAAGAAAATGTTAAATTTTGCTTCATAAATTTTTGTTTAACAATTATTTAATTTCTATAAATCTGCAATTATTTTTGTTGTAGATATGTTGGTCAGAATAAAATATCTAAATAATCTAAAACTAAACAAAAAGAAGAAACAGGAGACTGAGTTATGAACAGAAAGTCAAGATGAAGGTGTTTTGTAAGGAGATGTTTAGGTTCTAGTTTGTAAAGACTTTGATGTGAGGCCATAGAGGTAGTACAACAAGCATGTTGTTTGCCTTGATACAGTTGACCCAGGTTTGATTTTTTGGCATCATATTTGTTTCCTAGCATCACCATGAATAATTTCATATTGCATAGCTAAAAGTTATACTTGAGCACCTGTGGGCTTGTCCCAGAAAGACAGAGAGGCAGGAAGACAAACACACATCCTCATTCAAAGAATTTAAAGTAATAATATTTTTCTCTGAAGACAAATTATTTTGTGTACGATAAAAATTTTTATTATAGCTTTTTGAGTATAAAATAAAGAATTTAACATGATTCCACAAAAATGACAAAACATTGCTATTTGTACAGAGAGGATATAGAGGAACTAGTTAAATTCTATCAAAAAAAGATCACTGACATAATGTTTTCTATTATTAAGAGGATAACACTATCAAAAAGACAAAAAAATCTAAGAAAGCTTTAATTATGTCTTAGAAAACAAGATAGAAGACAATGATGTTGACTAAGTGCTGCATTCACTAACCAAGAAGTTGCCAATGTACTTGCTATAAGACTATTGAACTTCTTATAATTCTTTTATATTTTTGTATACTTGATCAAACTGAATTTCAGAAAAAGATATCTTATTTCCTGGTGAGATGAAATTTAATCAAATAGTTGAGAAAGATATATCTATTGCAATCAAATGGTCTTATTACAGAAATTTTATTTTTCACTACTCTAATTTTACAACTAACATTTTCTTTATTCAGTTGCAGCTGTGGCTGTGGAAGACTGGAAAACATAAATTGACATTAACAGTATAAGTAGCAAGAGTTGCCAAAATAAGATTTTTGTTACTGGTATGCTTATTTTTTATAATAATGCTAATATAAAAATATTTTTGGATAAAGCAGACACAGAAAGATAAATTTAAATAATATAGTAAACTTCTGAGTGTTTATCCTTGAATGACTATAGGGCAATATAAGTGGAATGACAGTCTCTAAGACTGTAAACAAAGTAGCAAGAGAATTTATATGATTTAATTTTATAAGCAAATATTCATGGTGAAAAAAATGAACTATTCTGAGAATGCAGGCTCATATCAATTCTGGTTCTAGAATGAGACTAATCAGAAACATTTTTTCCACTTAATGGTGAAAGGTGGCAAAATAAAACAACAAAATTACATAATGTTTGTTGTTCCTATTCATAAAACAAAATTGGTTATCTTTTCTTCAATGAGATGCCCATTCCAACATGTCACATAGATAGCATTCTGATAGCTTTCACTTCAAGAAAGAATTAGAAAGCTATAGACAATTTGCAACAGACTCAGGGTTGCAAAAAATAGTTCTGTTGTTTTATTTTTTTATGACATCTTGTTGAGAAAATAATCCCAAAGACACAGGTCATGTGTTGTATTGATGAGAACAACCCCAGCAACAAAAGGGATTGTGGCAGATGTAAATCTATGGTGAGCATAGGCACAGTTTGAACATTTTACTAGCAATGATAGTCTCAACAACAAAGGGCCTATAGCTTATTCATCCACAAGGTCAAAGTGAAACAGGCAAAGGCTTATAGAGCCTCTAGATAAATTTTCACTCATATAAAATACTCTGAGAGCTCCTTGGAAATGGGGAAGACTGGCAATGAGATAGGAAAGAAGTACTTTGAGATCACACAGAAAAATATTTGTAAAGCAGCACAAAATTCAATCATGTCTAATGTGTGAAGGCTGCAATGCTACAGGCCCAACAAATACTAATTTCTGCTAGAGACTCTCTGAAATGGATTTCAGAATGGAAATGCCTAGGATGTTCAAGCTCAAAAAAAATAATAATAGGATAGACAGCCATTAAAACACAGGAGAGAGGCTGTAGCAGTGGCGCGGAGTGGTAAGGCATCTGCCTTGCCGGCACTAGCCTAGGACAGACCGCAGTTCGATCCCCGGTGTCCTTTATGGTTCTCCAGGCCAGGAACAATTTTGGAGCATATAGCCAGAAGTAAATCCTGAGCTTCACTGAGTTTGCTCCTCCAAAACAAAACAAAACAAAAAAGAACCACAGGAGAATATGAGAGCAGAAATGAGAAAAATAGAAAAAGACAAGTCAGAATTGAAAAACTTGGTAGCAAAATTACAAATTCAATGGAAGACATCAATAGCAGAATAAAAGCTGCTGAGGACAAAAATCAGTGAGTTCGAAGATGAAGTTCAGAAACCTTAAGACAGAAATAGAAGATGATCAATAGCCTCAAAATAAATAACCTGATAATGAAGAAAATTATCAACATGAACCAAAAACAATAGAACTTTGGGGTAAATTACATAGAAAGAACATGAGTCTCATTATTGTCCCAGAGAGACAGGAAGAGAGCCCTTATGAAGCAGCAACAATCAAATATATCATGGCTTAGAAGTTCCAGAGTTGAGGAGAGCATGTACCCACCTCCTCAATGCCATGAAGAGCACCAACTGAAAGAGAACCAAATAAAAAACATCTGAAGGCACAACCTAGTCACAATGATAAAAACCATAGATATAGATAGAATATTGAAAGCCACAAGATCAAAAACTGAAATTACATACAAAGAAGAATCTTTAAGTTTTACAGCAAATTTATTTCAGATCTGAAGGCAATGGTGGGATATAGTGAAAAAACAACAAAGGAAATGCCTTACTAAGAATACTTCACCCAGTTAGAATCTTCTATTATGATTTGAAGGGAGGATACACATCTTCATATATAAAAATAACTCATTTACTTTATAGACTAAAAATAAATATTTGGGGGGTCACACCCGGCAGCACTCAGGAGTTAATCCTGGCTCTTCCCTCAGAAATCGCTCCTGGCAGGCTCAGGGGACCATATAGGATGCCCGGATTCGAACCACCGTCCTTCTGCATGGAAGGCAAACGCCTTACCTCCATGCTATCTCTCTGGTTCAGCCCTACAAACACACAAAACAAGGCAGCCCACTCTTGCCACTTTTATTTAATATAGTATTGGAAGTACTTGACATTGAAATTAGTCAAGAAAAAGATGTCAAAGGCATCCATATAGGAAGGGAGATATGCAAACTCTCACTATTTTCAGATATGATACTATGTTTTAGAAAAACCTAAAGACTCCAAACAAGCACATCTAGAAATAATAATTCTTTACAATAATGAGGAAGGATACAAAATAAATGTCCATTAATGTCCACGGCTTTTCTATATACAAATGAAGAGAGTAACGAGATTAATCTATGTATACAATTACTAGCTATTGCCAGCTACTATCACAACAGGATTTATGTTTGTCTCTGGAGACAGTGATGACAAATCTATGTAGTGCTTTTAGTAGACTCTTTCTCTGGAAAAGAAGACAGATCTATGATAGACATTGTAGACAATGATTATTGAGGAGATTCAAAAGCTACTATTTAAACAAAAAAATTTTTTGGATTTTGGGTCACATCCGGCAGCGCTCAGGGGTTACTCCTGACTCTATGCTCAGAAATCGTCCCTGGCAGGCACAGGGGACCATATGGGATGCCAGTATTCGAACCACCGTCCTTCTGCATGAAAGGCAAACGTCTTACCTCCATACTATTTCTCCGGCCCCTATTTAAACAAATTTTAATAATTGATTCTTCTAGGACAAAAAGGGAATTTTAACAGATATCAATAAATAAATAATAAATATTAAGATTTGAGAAATACAAAAATCAATAGATTGGCAGGATGTAAGGAGAAGAGCACTATAACAAGTAGAATTTTAGAGAGCCAAATGGGTGGGTATCAAAGTGACCAGAAATAAACTTAAGAATTTTATCCAATATGAGACTTGGAATTTTTAATGATGGCCACTCTGTAAACCAACTTGGTATAATATGAAATCTCCACTCTTTAGTTGTTTGGGTTCTTGCTGTTTTAAGTTTTTTCTAGAAAGTAGTTTCTTTCAGTTTTTTGGAATTGACTATCCTGAAAACTTCTATAGATCTTATTTTGAGGTATGCAAGATTAGTTAGAATTGAAGTCTTTATACTACTTAAGTAATATGAAGTGCCTACCAATTGCACAGTTATCGACTATTACATAATATTAGTGAATTTTTTTCTTAAAGCCACTTATATGTTCATTTAATAATTTAATATTTTTTATGACCTAACAAATGAGTAAATTATTTCAGAGGTTCAAGGATGATAATGAGACAAGAAAATTTCAAATAAAAAAAAGTAGGAGTAAGATTATAAAATACAACAAACAAGTATTTTATAATATTATGGAACTTCCCTTAAGAGTAATCTTTATATTTTGTCAGTCTTCTTATGAGTACCATCCAAATTGACTGGCTTAATATTGCAGATCTTATTAGAAGCAGGTAAGAAGTTTGTTGAGAATTCATATTCTAGGGTAAGAAAACTAGTCAACTGAGTTGAGGACTTGCTTTGCATGCTATTAACCTAGAATCATTCTCTGAGATCTCATGCGGGCCCCCAAGTCAGCCAGAAATAATACCTGAGGGAAAATTCAGAAGTAGGTCCTCAGCATTAGTGTATGTGGCCCAAAGTAAAATAAAAATAAATTCATATTTTTACCACAATTCCAGATACTGTGACTCAGGTCTGAAATACACTATCTAGATATTTATTTTAATAGATCCCCATTTTTGGATTCCTAGTGCCAGTGATCCAGTCACCGTACTTAAGGAACACTTTATTTATTTGCTAATAAATGTAATTATAAAACCAATAACTACTATGATTTTATTGGGAACTCCCTTTTACCACACATTTAGTTGATGCATTATGGCTAAATAGGCACACCTTAATTTCCAAATCTTACTCTTGTTAGACAAAGATTTTTAACTCCTATATATCATATCTGCCATTCAATATTGATAATTATTACTATTATTATGTATCCTGGAGGTGGTCTTGATAATAGAAGATGAACCAAATGTTATTACATTCCCAGTGCTCACTTAGTAAGATTGATTAAGAAGATTTACAAACGTCTTTTAGCCAATTAGAATGACAGCAGCATGAGGTTTAGATAATCCGGGTGTGATTCCATAAACTTGAACAATAAAGAAGAGCAACAATGAAGAAAGAGAAAAGGACTGAATAAAATACATAATTGCTTTATTTTATTTGGTTTTGGGGTCACACTCGGTGGTTCACTCCTGGGTATGCACTCAGAAATTGCTCCTGCCTTGGGGGACCATATGGGAAGCTGGGAATTGAACCCAGGTCCATCCTGTATAGGCTGCGTGCAAAGCAAATGCCCTACCCTGTACTATTGCTCTGACCCTGTAATTATTATTTTTGAAATTTTACCGCAAAGCAAGTTTTCATAATCAGCCTTTGACAGTGTGTGTACATGTGTATGTGCTCATGCATAGCATAATTTACTTCAAAAAACTTAATTATGGGTCAAATGCTCTTAAGAATATGTTACCTATAAATATAAGACTCTACATAACACCAGAAGTAAGTTTCCACAACGAAATCCCTTATATGCTTCTGATATTTTAATTGTCTCACTATTTTGTTGTTTCTGAGCAACTTAATCTTTCTGGAATACTTTAAATAAATACTTGTTTGGGTTTTTTGTTTATTTAGATAAATACTTTAGATAAAATAATGCCATAATGTAAATTCATTAATATCCTTTTAAATGTGTGCTGTATTAAGTATAAAAAAAGAGCACACCTTTCCCTTTACAAGGGAGAGTAATTTTATTTAAAAAATACTGATGATAGCTAGTTAAATTCATATCTGAGCCTAAGAGTGATCCAAAAATAGGAAGCTCAAGAATCTGTAATCGAGTAAAAAAGAAGACAGTACGTGGATATACATGGAATCTATTATGGTGAGTGAAATAAATCAGAGGGAGAGAGATAGACACAGAAAAGTCTCACAGATCTATGGGTTCTAAGAAAAATTAAAGACATCACTGTAATAAAGCCCAGAGACAATAGTGGTAAGGCTGGAAGAACCAGCTCAAAATTTGAAGCTCACCACAAAGAGCAGTGAAAGCAGTTAGGGAAATAACTACACTAACAACTAGCATGGCATTGTTAAAGAATGAGAGAAGTAGAATGCAATTTTGTGAAAGGTGGGGGCGAGGGTGGTGGAAGGGAGTATTGGAGGTAGGAATGTTGCATTGGTGAAGGGGGCTATTCTTTTTATAACTGAAACCCAACTACAAACATGCTTGTAATCATAGTGCTTAAATAAAGATTTATGCATAGAAAAAAACAATGAGAGGACACAAGAGATAAAAAATTAAACAAGTTATACTTGAAAATATATACTAACAATAACTATGAGAAAAATTTCTTCTGATATAAGAATAAAATTAAAATGATTCTAAAACTCTCAAAACATTATGAGAACCTCTCATACTCTTACAGACTAGTCTCCTTCAATGTACCACCATTGTGTTATATTAAACAAAGTGGTTTATTTTTGCATGACAAAGCCACTACTTGATAGTTTATTTTTTGTTTTTCCAGTTAGTTCTGCAACATCAAAACTCTTTGAGGTTAGTATTTGCTTCATGTTGTGATACTCTATTCCAATTAATAATAATAAGGAATGGAAACCTGAGATGCAGATAATTATCTTTAAATCTATTTGTAGATGAAGAAAATAATATGATGAGCTATTTTGTTTTAAATAAAATAAAAGATAAAATTAAGATACTTTTCAAGTACAGGGAAGCAAGTGTAATTGGGTCTTTTGCAGATTATAAATCAAAATTAGGAAGAGAGGACTGAAGCCATAGTAGAAGAAGTTGGGACTTGGCCTTATCTGTGACTGACCTGAGTTCGATATCTGGCACTACATACGGTCTGTCTCCTGAACCACACCAGAAGTGATCCCTGAGCAAAATGTCCCACCAGAAGTGATTCTTGAACACCAGGCAGTGTGATAAAAATTCCCTTGGAACTGAGATCAGTTTTATATATTTGTTCCTATGAGGTTTCATTTTCCCCCCAAAGAATCACTTCAATTTCCCTTTGTGACCACATTCTTTTTCATTGCCATACTGTGAAATCCATACTTTAAATATTTAAGTATATGGAATCTATTAGACTGAGTGAAATAAGTCAGAGGGAGAGAGATAAACACAGAATGATCTCACTCATCTATGGGTTTTGAGAATAATGAAAAACATTGTGTAATGATTCTCAGAGACAAGATAGAGGACTGGAGGGTCCAGCTCCTGACATGAGGCTCACTGCAAGGATTGCTTAGTGCAGTTACAGAAATAATTACACTGAGAACTATCATAACAAAATGTGACTGAATGAGGGAAGTAGAAAGCCTGTCTAGAGTACAGGCCGGTGTGGGGAGGGGAAGAAGGAAACTTGGGATATTGGTGATATGAATGTTGCATTGGTGAGGATTTTATAGATTATAGATAGATAGATAGATGATAGATGGATAGAGATAGATGATATAGATAGATAGATAGATAGATAGATAGATAGATAGATAGATAGATAGATAGATAGATAGATAGATAGATAAATCAAAAAAAGAAATAAAAGAAAAGATAAAGCCTCCCAAAGCTTACCACAGTCTGTATTCTTTACACTGACTGTATAGAAAGAGGAAGTACAGTAAATGCACCCCATATACACCTCAAACCAGGCCCGTTGCCTGGTTTGTATTGTGAATTGGGGGACAAAAATAAAAGCCATAATTTCCTTAATCTAATAAACATCTATATAAATTATGAAATATTAATAAATTATATCAAAGTATATTTTGTCTAGATTTTTATTTGTAGTGCCTTGTCATAAGCTTGAACGCATAAATTATGATAAAAAAGAGATAACTTCACACAGTATATTACGCATTGCTCAGTTGCAGGAATTTGGGTGTATGTAGATCTCTAAAAATTGAACATGGTGGTGGAAGCCTAAACTAGATAGCTCCTTAAAAATTGTGTAATACTTATTCTTAGTATATGATACCAATATACATCAAAAGGATGTGCTAAGTAAGTTGAAAATTAATTGTGGCACAAAATTTTGGTAAAATACCAACCAACTTCTTATTTACCTCTAAAATAAAAATTCCTTATGAGGGTATTAGGAGGCTAGAGATTCAGGGAATGAGAACTTAATTTGCTAAGCAACACAGAAAATATACATTCTTTCCTGAATCAATAACTTTCATCTCTGCCTTATTAAAGTCATTTTAGTAACATAAATTCAGTGGTGATGAATTATATATAAAAGAAATTTGCCAAGCTTCAAATATCAGTGCTTCTTTTTTTCTCTTAAGAAGTATGTTATTAAACATTTACCAGCATATCAGTATTCCAGAAAAATTATAATTAATCTATATCAATAATATACATTCTAGCATTTTTTTCAGAAACTAGGTAAAGTAGAGGCTGTAACATATTTATAACAACAAAACCTGGATTATTTTATTTTAGGAAGTATAAATAGACAGAATACCAACATATTCCTAAGAAACAGAAAAATAGACTGAGTGGACGCAGAGTCCTTCTTTGTGACTCATAAGGGTCATTTTTATATCAAGGATGTTTAGTTTGAGAAGATAATAGCCAATCTGTTTGCTCCACAGATACACATTTATTCCAGTCACTTAGCCATTTCACAATAGATAAAAAAAAAACAATTGTAGACTATAAAAGTCACAATGATAAACCACATAAATTCAGAAGGCTTAATAAATAAGATGGTAGCCTTGAAGGCTAAATCATTATCAGATAGCTCTATAATCTGTCTGATAAGGACTCCGCGCAAGATATTCAGCATGTTCAAGAAATTCAGTAAAACCATGGAAAAGATAGTCTATAAGACAAAAGAGGATATAATAGTTGAAATGAGAAAACTTAAAACAGAAATGACAAAACTGAAAATCTTGTTAGGTAAAATAATATCTTATTGGAAGGCCTCACCACCAGAGTAATAGGTACTGAGGACAGAATCAGTGAGCTCAAAATGAACTACATAACAACACCAAACAATAGCAAAAATGAAAACAAGTCTTAATATAAAATTCACAAGAGACTGTAAGGATTAATTAAAATGGAACATAAGAAGCGTTGGCATCCCATAATGCAGGAAGTCAACATCTATGACAAAGCAACTGTGAAAGCTATCACTGCTGAGAAATTAGAAGAAATTGAGGGCACATGTATACACATCCTGAACATAGAAGAGTGTCAATTAAAAGAGATCCAAATAAAAATTCACTAAGTCACATGCTAACCAGATAATAAAAATTATAGAGGCAGAATAATGAAACAAAAAATCAGTGAAAGAAAGCACGTTCAAAGAAAGATGTGTCCTTAAGATTAAAGGAACTATTTCCAGAGTCTGGCTATTGTAAACAGTGCTGTAATGAATATAGGTGTGAAAAAGGGATTTTTGTATTGTATTTTTGTGTTCCCTGGATATATCCCTAAGAGTGGTATAGCTGGATCATATGGGAGCTCCACTTCCAGCTTTTGGAGAAATCTCTAATCACTTTCCACAAAGGTTGGACTAGACTGCATTCCCACTAGCAGTGGAAACTCTGGAAATAGCCTAGATGCCCCTCAATAAATGAATGGCTAAAGAAACTATGGTACATATATACAATGGGATATTATGCAATCATCAGAAGAGATGAAGTCATGAAATTTTCCTATATATGGATGTACATGGAATCTATTATGCTGAGTGAAATAAGTCAGAGGGAGAGAGATAAATACAGAATGGTGTCACTCAATTATGGGTTTTGAGAAAAAATGAAAAACATTTGTGTAATCATTCTCAGAGACAAAATAGAGGAGGAGGAGGACTGGAGGATTCAGATCCCGACATGAAGCTCAGAGATTGTTGGGTGCAATCACAGAAATAATTACCCTGAGAACTATCATAACAAAATGTGACTGAGGGAAGTAGAAAGCCTGTCTAGAGTACAGGCTGGTGTGGGGTGTGGGGGAGGGACACTTGGGATATTGGTGATGGGAATGTTGCATTTGTGAAGTCTTTTTAATATATATATATATATATATATATGTATATATAAACAAAACCAAAAAAAGAAAAGATAAGGCCTCCCAATGCTTACCTCAGTCTGTGTTCTTTACACTGACTGTATAGAAAGAGGAGGTACACTAAACGTTCCCCATATACACTTCAAACCAGGCCCGTTGCCTGGTCTGTATTGTAAATGGGGGGACAATAAAAGAAAATATTAAAGGAACTATCCAGGCCAGAAACAGTGGTGGAATAGAATAAAAATATATATAGTAAAAACTTCTAAAAAAATGCCTCACCAAGAACACTTTATCAGTCAGAATTTCATTCAGATTTGAACAAACCATATACAGCTACAAGGATAAACACTAGCTCAATAACTTTATTGGCTCAAAATGAACTATAAAAAGTGAAGAGAATACTTTAAGAAGAGACAATATACATAAACTCATCAAAGTTCTACAAAAAGATGGCACAAAAATCCCATGAGAATATTCTTTATTTTAGTGAACTAAATGCATCTGTGAAGAGATACAGATATGCAAAATGGATCAAAAATTTGAATCCAAAATTATGCTGTCTGTAAAAAACATAACTGAATAGTCAAAATAAACAAAAAATTGTCAGGGTTGGACAATCTTCCAAGCAATTTCCTCAAAAAGGCTATGTTAGCCCTAAAGACTTTAGGGTCACAAGGTTACAAAAGATGGGGTGGGGGAAAGATATGATCATATAAATAGATACAAATAAAGCATTTGATTTTATGATAAAAACTTTCAACAAATTGAAAATTGAAGGTACTTTACTCAATATAGTCAAAGTGATTTACCACAAGCCAACAGCAAATATACTCAAAGAAAAAAAACTAAAAGCCTTTCCTGTAAGTGCCATAGCAATTAGGCAAATAAAAGATATCCAGATAGGAAAAGAAAACTCTCACTACTTTGGATGACATAATATTCTATTTAGAAAATCCTAATATCTACTAAAAAAAGCTTCTAGAAACAGTAAAATTTTGCAGTTAAATTACAGGCTAAAATCAATATGCAAAATTCCATGACATTTATATACACAAATAATTAAAGAGAAGAAAAAGATATCAAAAGTAAGCCTTTCATATACAAAGATACATTTGATATACAAAGTGCTGGTAAAGCTTAATAAGAAAAAAACAGATACCTATCAAATAATGGGGAAAAGAAATGAATAGATATTTTCTCAAAGAATATATTCAGATTGTCCAAAGGCTTGCTCCACATCATTAACCATCAGGTAAATGCAAATCAAAACTATAGAAAGATACTGTCTCCCACCACAAAGACTGGTATTCATGACAAAGAACAAGAACAACCTGTGATGGTGTGGATGTGGGATCAAAAACTAGAAACATCAAAAAACTAGAAAGCTAGATACAGATGATCTAGCAATATTACTACTAGGAAAGTACCCTAGGACACCAAAAGCACAATATAGAAAAGTTTTCAGCATTTCTATATTTATTGCAGCACTATTTTCAATAGCAAGAATCTGGAAACAACTCAAGTAACCAAGAACAGATGAGTGCATAAAGAAACTACATCAATACAATGAAATATTATACAACTGTTAGAAATATCACACTCATTTATTGGGTATAAAGAGAAAGTAGTAATGATAATAATATCAAGAGACAATAGAATTAAGGGCCAGGAGAAACAATTGAAGGGAGGAAGCTGGGGATATCTGTAACAGGAAATGTGCATTAGTGAAGAGTGATGTCCATTGTATGACTGAAAATATCACTAACAATTATGTGTCTGTGAAAAATCCAAAAGTATTTTGAACAACTTTGTATAACCCAGTATATTAATAGAGCAATTAATAAAAATAAATAAATAAGTACCAAAATATCGCATTCCTAGTTGTTTCACAGAAAATTAAGTATTTCAGAAACAACTTAAATAATGAGGATACAGACATAAACAAAGAAAACTACAACATACTGTTTTCAAAATAAGAAAAGGCACATGGCAATGAAAATGCATCACCTGCTTATTGATTAAAAGAGTTATTGTTATAAAATAGCACTATTTCCCTATAGCATTTTACAAATTCAATGCAATTCATATAATGATACCCATGACATTTTTCAAAGATATAGATCAAACACTCCTGAGATTCTTATGGAATAATAATGCTCCTCAAATAGCTAAAGCAATCCTTGGGCAAAATAAGATGGATGGCATCATTTTCCCTAAATTTAAACTGTATATTAAAAACAGTAGAAATAAAAATAGAATGATATTGGAATAAATATATACCCTCAGATCAATGAAATAGCCTTAATATTCTGAGAAAAAACTCAGATATATGATCAATTATTTTTGATAAAGGAGCATGAAATACAAATAGAGCAAGAAAACAAGTAATGCTGGAAAACTAGCCAGTTATATGTAAAAATAATGAAAATAAAAAGTTAAATCAAAATAATTAAAGATATTGATATCAGACCTAAATTCATAAAATACATAGAAAAAAACTTAGGAAACACTATTCATGACTTTAAAACTAAATGCTTCAAGAATAAAACACCAGTGACCAAATTATCCAAAAATGATAAATAAATGACATGACATCAAACTAAGAGTGCCCTGTTCCTCAAAGAAAATAGGGACCAAGATATAAAGACTATCAACAGATTTGGAGAAATTCACCCACTTGTAAGGTCTAACAACAAAAAAATCTAACTTCATTAAATTTAGGGAGGAGAGATGAATTGAAACTTACTCAGATAAGAAATACAGTTGGCCAAAACATAAAAAGGTTGTCCACATCATTAATCATCCAGGAGTTGCTAATCAAAAAATGAGGTATCAACTCAGACCACGGAGACTGGCACACATAAAAAATAACAAGAACCACAAGTGCAGACATGGATGAAGGGAGAAAAGGATTCTCCTTCACTGCTGGTGGTGATATTGACTGTTTCATCTGTTTTGAAAACAATATGAATATTTCTCAAAAAATTTATTTTGGGGATGGAGCAGTGGCATAGAGGTAGGATGTTTGCCTTGCACATGCTTACCTAAGACAGACTGTGGTTTGATTCGCTGGCTTCCCATATGGTCCCCTAAGTCAGGAGCAATTTATGAACACATAATCAGGAGTAACCCCTGAGCATCACCAGATGTGGCTCAAAAACTAAAATCAAAATGAAACAAAACAAAAAACTCAACTATAAATTTAACTCCCATATGACCCAGATCAATATTTTTTCTGGAAATATACACTATGGCCTTCAAATCATATGCAGAAAAATCATGTGCACTCTTATCTTGATTTCAACTCTATTCACAGTAACCAGATCTGTATACAGCTCAATTGCTTGGAAACAACTGAGTGGATAGAAATACTATAATAGATTTATGACAGTTGCTAAGAAAACAAAGTCATGAAATTTGTTTCACATGAAAATTATGATGCAGATGAATGACTCACATGAAAATTATGATGCAGATGAATGAATCAGAGGGAGAGAGATAGACATAAAATGAACATATTCATTTGTGGGATATTAAAACATGTAATTTAGTAATAAAACTGAAATACAATAGATTTGAGGACCAGGAGTACCAGTCCATAGTAGGAAGCTTGCTGCAAAGAACAGGAGCATATTTAGAGTTAAGAAGGGAACCTTATGACAATGATAGTAGAAAATGATCACTCTGAACATAAACTAGGAGCTGAAAGAAGATACTGTGATATGCATGATAGCACTTCAATAGTAATATTGCAAATCACAGTGTCAAAAATTTAAAAGAAAATGGAAGAGGAAGAGGAAGAGAGATAAAGAGAGAAAGAAAAGAAAAATGTCGTTGAATCAGGTGTGGGAAGGGAGGAGGGATACCGGAGACATTGGTGGTGGAGGAAAACTTGCACTGATGAAGGATGGATACTGGGAAATGTACTACTGAAACTCAGTAATGAACAGCTTTGTAACTATTTCATCAATTCTATTTAAAGATATATAAAATATAAACATACTTAGATACCCTGCTATTGAATATTAACTCTTAAGAATGTTACATAGCCAATTTGTAAAGTAGGATAATAGAAATGAATAAGATTGATTATAATGAATAAGAAGAAATAGTAAATGTAAAGTTTACTTTGAAGAACCTGCTAAGTTATTAAATAAATCATAAAATTATTCTACTTTAGAATATTCTGTATCTCCAAGTCAAAGAAAAACCTTTGTTCATAGATTTATTTTTGTCAAATGTTCATAATTTGCAGTCATACATAATTTGCACAACTAAGGAACTGATGGATGGTTTGAGGTGTGGATGAGTAAATGATAAAAAGTATAAAATACTGTCAAATATTTACTGAGCAAAAAAATACCTGGGAGAAGTTTTATGTGCACACAAATTCTCAGTATATAGTTTTCTGGATTTCTAGCTATTCTCTAGCATATATATATGTATATATATTTATATATATACACACACATTAAAATTTAACAACTTTGTTTTTATTTATTTATATTTTATTTTTATGCCATACCTGGTGATGCCCAGGGGTTACTCCTGGCTATGTGCTCAGAAATTGCTCCTGGCTTGGGGAACCATATGAGAACTGGGGATCAAATCGAGGTTCATCCTGGGTCAGCCTTGTGCAAGGCAAAAGAGCTACCTTTGTACTATCGCTCTAGCCCAAACAACTTTAGTTTTATTTATTTATTAAATATGTATCTTTATTTAAGCACCATGATTACAAGCATGTTTGTAGTTGAATTTCAGTTATAAACAGGACCTCCCCCATCACCAGTGCAACATTCCCACCACCAATGCTCCCCTCCTACCCCACCCCTGCCAGTATTCGTGACAGGAATTCTACTTCTCTCATTCTTTAACATTGTCATGTTAGTTGTTAGTATAGTTATTTCCCTCACAGAGTTCACCACACTTTGTGGTGAACTTCAAATTGTGAGCTTGTCCTTCCAGGTCATCCAGCCCTTAACTCTATTGTCTCCAGTCCTTATTACAGTAATGTCTTTAATTTTTCTTAAAACCCATAGATTAGTGAGACTATTCTGTGTCTATCTCTCTCCCTCTGACTTATTTCACATAACATAATAGATTCTATGTACCTCCACGTATAGAAAAATTTTATGACTTCATCTCTCCTGACAGCTGCATAGTATTCCACTGTGTATATGTCCCACAGTTTTTAACCATTCTTCTGTTGAATGAGTCTGGCTATTGTAAATAGCACTGCAATGAATATAGATGTGAGGAAGGGATTTTTGAATTGTACTTTTGTCTCCCTAGGGTATATCCCTATGAGTGGAATAGCTGGATCATATGGAAATTCAATTTCCAGTTTTTTGAGGAATCTCCATATTTTCCATAAAGGCTGGACTAGACCAGCAGTGAATAAGAATTCCTTTCTCTCCACATCTCTGCCAGCACTAATTGTTCTTGTTCTGTGTGGTGTATGTCAGTCTCAGTGGTGTCAGATGGTATTTCATTGTAGTTTTGATTCACATCTCCCTGATGATTGGTGATGTGAAGCATTTTTCATGTGTATTTTGCCATTTATTTTTCTTTGAGGAAGTGTCTGTTCATTTCTTCTCCCCATTTTTTGATGGGGTTATATGTTTTTTTCTTATTAAGATCTGTCAGTACCTTGTATATCTTACATAGTAGCCCCTCATATGATGGGTATTGGGTGAATAGTTTTAAATACCTTTAGTTTTAAATTATAAATGAACAGATTTTTTTCACCCCCTCCAAACAGATCATTTCTAATGATGAAAGTAGGCATATCATCCCTCCAAATAATTATATGTGAAGGAAATCTTTTTCACTGCTGCTCTAGTCCAGCCTTTATGAAAAATAATATGGATATTCCCCAGAAAACTGGAAATTGAAATCCCATATAATCCAACTATTCTACTCCTAGGGATATAACCTAGGGACACAAAAATATAATTAAAAAATTCTTTCCTCACACCTACATTCATTGCAACCCTATTTACAAAAGTGAACCACTTAATAAAGCAGAATTTGTTCTCTGATACTCAATGATAACTAAAATCATAACTTTACATGAAAAGTTTAAGATATGAGGTAATTGGATAAAGGTTCTTTTTTGGGTAGCTACAACTGGCAGTATTTAGTGGATTTGTGATTCTGGATTCATGCTTATAGCAAGCAATCAAACTGAGGTTAGCTACACGTGAGAAAATAACCCTAATACCTAAAATTACTCTCTGGTTTCAATATATTATATTTTAAATTTTTTATACTAGGAACTTAAACTGAATGACCATATATTTGTGTATTTGTATGTATATTTATGTTTCTTATATAGATTATTTTATTTTTTAGTTGTTTTACAATAAGTTCTTACTCATGTCATGAACAAAATTAAAATGGAGTAAATCAGTCATTGTATGCATCAAGTCCATTTATAGAAGGTCTGGGGGTTCTATAAGCAGTGCTTCAATGACCCACAGGTCTTTTTGATGAAACTCATTCAACAGAGGTTATTGTTTAATATAAAGGCCAAATAGCATTATTGTCTCTGAGAATGCCTTTAGTACCGTGCATAGTAGTGACTTGGGTTGCCTGCAAAACTGTACTCTGTAATGCAAAGGAGACTAAGTGGAAGGTAGATAAGGGTTATACTTCAACACCTGTTCTATCTTTCCTGTCCTCTTTGCACAAATTTAACTATGATTCCCTTGCCTTATTCCATATTTTGAGACAAAGATATAGACTAAAGGAAGCACAAGTATTTTATGATTGGTAAGGAAGTTTATTGGTCTCTATTTTATCAAGTTAGATGCAATGAAATATTGTTCAGCATATACTCTTGTCAATTAATCTACATTTCTCTAGAAACTATAAAATTAACTTTAGCAATTATATAAGGTATTATAATGCATAACCACTTTACTTGGTAGAAATAAATGCTACCTGAGAAGTACCTAATTGAAAGAAAAATACCCAAACCTGACCACTTTATTCTTTTAGGGGAATTGTCAGGTAACTTTGGTGAAAGGAGCTTTTAACAACAACTGTTTTATCAAAGTGCTTTAACTCAGAACTACTATGTGAATAATGATAGCACAAATAAATGTTCTAGATGTTACTGTTATTCTTGGTTTTGCTACTAAGATTATAATAGTGCTTGCTTTTACTATATACTTCCCTGTATACTTCCATCAAAATGTCACTTAGTTACAATTCCTAGAGTGCACTTAATATTTTTATTAAAACCAATAAAACCAAGAAATGACAAGGCTGCAGGTGGGTGCGGGCCCTGTCCCTTCTCTTTGAATGGCAGCTAACAGAAATCTACTTTCCAACTATTGTCCGATTATTTTACTGACAGATATTGCAGTTATAGGGCCAGTAATTCAGAATTAATTTTTCTGTCACCAGAGGGCTGTGGACACTGAGTGCTGTAATGGTAACTTATCTGAATTCAGGAAGAATAAACAAGAAAATTTGAGATTATGGGCAAGACATAAAAGCTCTCTGAGGGCTTTTGTTCCTTTGCTAGTTAGGCTACTGCAGGCACGTTGTTATTATTATTATTATTATTATTATTATTACTACTATTGTTATTATTATTATTATATTTTATATGTCTGAAATGAATGTCTAAAGTACAAATCATTAAAACATTTAATGTATGTATGTGTGTGCTGAAAAGGAGACATGAGGAAAGCCCTACAATGTTGTTCACAGATTATCCCGTGTTGTGTATGTAAACATTTCATGGGATTATTATGTTACTGACCCTACCCTGATCTGTGATTGTGCCCTACCCTAGGGTGTGACCTGGCATTCTGCCTCCACCCTAGGGTGGTACCTGATTCTGCTTCCAACATTGGGTGGTACCTGATTCTGGGGCATAAAAGCAAGCATCTGTGGAAGGCTGGGGCTTTTTCTTCCTGGCCTATTGCTAGGCCTTTTGGCTTCGGCCTCTTCACGAAATAAAGAGCTGTTTTCTTCGGAAGCTTGACTGCCTGTAGGCTTTCTTCCCGTCGCCTTCACCTCAGAACCGCTGGTTGAGCAGGGTGGCAGACACGTGCTCCGAGCTGGAGGGGAAGGACCTCATCCTCCATCAATCTGTGATCCTTCCATCAGTCAACCTTCTCAGGAGCTGGCTTGCAAAAATCTCTCTACATTAAATATTGGTGGCTCTAAAAGAGTACTTTCTGGCCATACATTTAGTTTGTTTATGGAACTTCCTCCTGTGAGCTTTCTCAACTGCAGTTGAGAAAATTACATTTATTTTAATAAAATGGAACCTTAATTAACCCACCATTGTTACTTACTTCATACTGATTGGAAAATCTCTTAATATGTACAAGAATTTTCTTTATCTAATCAAATTAAAATTATCTTAAGTTCTTATTCTTTCTACCTTTCTACTGTTTTCTCCTTCTTTTTTCTAGTTTCTCTCCAATTACCTAACTCTGCCCCCACTTACTTTTCTTTCTTTTGTCTTATAGAACAGTTGAATAAAAATTCTCTGGGGATAAATTAGAAAGGAGGATTAAATACAACTGCACTTTGGCCTGTACTTTGAGATTTCTTTGGCAGACTAATGACAGACACATCTTGTGAATTATCCTTCAGTCATTGACACAGACTACTCAGATCACAGGATCACAGATTGATTTTTCACAAAATTGATATATTACTAAGGTAAAATTAATAATAAGCTATAGAAAAGAAAAACTAATATAAGCCAAAAGGCAATGATAAAACAGCACATATAAAACAAGCTATAAATCTTCTCATTTGAAATATTTGATTTTATCCTAGAATATTATTTTAAAAGATGCATTTTCCTAGAGTTTATGTTTTTCTGAAGGAAAAAAATGATAGAAGACACTGCAAAAACTAATTAGTTATTTAAATGTGTGCTATAGGTTACTTTTATTTCCCAAATCAAAACTAATATTTTCATATTGTTTTCATTTTCCTTAAAAATTGAACTGGTAGTATTAATTTTTGTCCATGACAACACTAAACCCAGGAACATAGAAGTTATATGTTTCTCAAATATCTGAGTAAAAGCCTTTGTATCCACAAGGACCATGTCTGTTTAACTTGAGATATTTGATGAAAAATTTGAGGTAATGTCTCTCAGACCCCATGGATTATCTATTCTTTTGGATAATAACAGAATATGCTATTATCTAAGCAGAAAAAATGTATATATTCTTTTTATGTACATGTACTTTTTTGTATTATTTTATTTTTTTTTATTTTGACCAAAGTGGGTTTCAAATGTACTTTTAGGAAAAGAGATACTACATTTGAAAGGATCAATAGAATGAAGAAATTTTAAATCTGTATAATATTTAGAAAGAATTTATATATACAGAGACTTTATAATTATTTATGAAGAAACTTGAATTGTCTAAGACAATAAGGCAAACTATCAGGTAAATATCACAGGTTGAAAAGTTAAAAACGGAAGTAAAATAAAAATATTTCTACCTTCTGTAAACATGAGATAAATCAAGTAAAACTAAGTAGCTCAACCAAATATTGTAATATTCACTACCTCAATATTTTTAACAGGAAACAATTTGTCCAAGGAAGGACATCAATAAAAAAGACATAGAAAATAAAGCATAGATATTAAACAGATATAAATTGCTATATTTGTTTTTAGTCCTCAACTTATTGGTAAAGGTGAAGTAGATGACTTTTCCATCTACATAAGACCTTTTTACTACCCCTAATTTTTTATTAGTAAGGCTATTTTTAGAAAGCCCCTATGGCCATGAACTGGTGTCATGGGTCACCAATCCTATTATAAGATTAGAACTTGAACCCTAACCTTTCCCTCTCTACATTTAGGGAAATTTATTTCAGAGTTGGAGGAAGTTGTTTCAACCACAAATAGCTAATTATTTGATAAATCATAACTTATGAAATAAAATAGTCCTTATAAATACACCTTATATTGGAGATTTTAGAGAATTTTAAGTTTAGTAAAAGTGTAGATGTAAAAATAATTATACCTGTGGAGAAGACATCAAAACCTGTCCTTCCATGTACATCCTTCTCAAACAAACTTTTGTACATATAAATGTGTATTTTATGCTATTTTTTCTCTTACTAATCAGAGTAAAAGTAGAATTGAAAGCTATAAATTGCAAAATAAACTGTCATCCTCGGTATTATATTCATTTGGATTTCTAAACAATTTACTTAATGTTACTGATCACAACCCTTTAACATAGTGATCTCACATTTAACACTTCCTATTTTAATTTTTTTTGTTTGTTTGTGTTTGGGGTCACACCCAATAGTGCTCAGGGGCTACTCTTGGCTTTATGCTCAGAAATCATCCAGGCAGGCTCGGGAGACCATATGGGATGCCCGGATTTGAGCCACAGTCCTTCTGCATGCAAGGCAAACAAATTTCCTCCATGCTATCTCTCCAGCCCCATATTTTAATTTTTAAAATCATATTTTTATTTTAAATAAACTAAAATTATGTGCAATTCACCCTACATTTAGCAACTACAAAAATCTATTCTATTTGTACTTTATTATATTTTCATAATATTTATGTAATAGCTAATTAATAATTATAATTAATAATATAGCCATTTATAAACTACCATTGTCATATATATATATATATATATAAACATGTATCACTAATTTTTGTTTTTCCTTACAATGGCTTTGGCAACTCAAAGTAATATAACAAATATTCACAGATGAAACTGAAAGGCTAGAATTATTGTTCTCAAGGAAGAGGGCAGAACTATGTGAAAATACTTCCCTAATTTAGTTTCTAAATTAGCTGAGATTTACATAGAAAATACTCTTTATATTAATATGATTAATGTGGGAAATGCATGTTGAAACTTGTTAGTAGTATACATTATTAAATTATTAGGCTTAGACATGTATGCCCTGGTGAAGAAAAAATATTATTATACTTGGTCCAGAAATGATAAAGATGTGTTGGCAGTTCTGAATATCATGAAGAAAGAGAAATGTGAAAGTGATTCATATGTGTCTAAGGACAAATAAATCAAAATGTCATGATCATGACAAAAATGTCAAATTAGGAGTAGAGGGAAAATATTAAAACTGAAAGCTCTCAGGCATATTCTGAAGTTTTTCTCCCACTGGCATGTTTTGGAATATAGGTAGATAAGCTGGTGATAAATATTGACTTGAATATATGACTTGCTAGCTCTGTGAAAAAAAAGTAAAACTGTAAAAACTATTCTGGAAATCTCTATGAAAAACTGGATTGCTAAATGTTAGCAATTGAATATTCTCCCTGTCATTTATAGTTATTGAGAGAAGTGGACACCCTTAGATAAATTACACATACAGAAAGAATACAAACTAATACCTTTCTTTTCATGCTGTACTTGGTAAGGTAATAATTTCTGACCAAGTCTCTCCATTATTTTACTACCTATCCCATCATTAGTAGAGAATGATTTCAAAAGATTTTAATTCTGGGGCCAGAGCGATAGCACAGAGGTAGTGCGTTATTTGTTTTGCATGTGGCCAACCAAGAGCTGGTTCCATTCCCAGCATGCCTTATGGTCCCCCTAACCTGTCAAGAGCAATTTCTGAGTACACAGTCAGGAATAACCCCTGAGCACTGCTGGGTGAGGTCAACAACAACAACAAAATGTTATTTTTTAATATACCTGAAAAATATTGGACTAGGAACAAAGTTATTCTTATTGAGACAGATTTTAAAGTTTTCTTATGCATTATTTTAGTATTACAAAAACCTAGAGATTTAAATGTGGAACAATATGTTAACTTTTTCTACAAAATTCTTCTCTCCCCTCTACTATCTACTATCAACTATTCAAAATTTGACCTCAAATATTCTATGGGTTTTCATAGATGAAGTAATTTTGTTAATCATCTGCATTCCTTATAAAATTAACATATTTCATTCTTTTAATTTTAATGATATGTTTATTTTAGCACAGTGATTATAAGCATGATTTTAGTTGAGTTTCAGTCATAAAAAGAACACCCCCCTTCACCAGTGCAACATTCCCACCACTAGCACCCCCATCTCAATCCACTCCCACTCCCTGCCTGTATTTGAGATAGTCATTCTATTTCCATCACTCATTAAGATCGTCCTGGTAATTGTGAGGGCAGTTATTTCTCTAACTGTACTCACCACTCTTTGTGATAAGCTTCATATTGTGAGCCAGTTCTTCTGGCCCTCCTCTGTGGGCTATATTACAATAAAGTCTTTTACCTTTTTAAACATAGATGAGTGAGACTTTTCTGTGTCTCTCTCACCCTCTGACTTATTTTCCACAGCATAATAGTTTCCATGTGCATCCATTTCATGACTTCATCTATCCTGATGGCTGTATAATATACCATTGTGCATATGTGCTACAGTTTCTTTAGCCATTCATCTATTGAAGGGCATCTTAGTTGTTTTCAGGGTCTGGCTATTGTAAATAGCATTGCATTGAATATAGGGGTGAGGAAGCTATTTTGTTTTGCATTTTGGTGTTACTATGGTATATCATTTATGGTATATCCCTTAAAGTGATATAGCTGGATTATATGGGAGTTTAATATAGAGTCTTTTGAAGAATCTCCATATTGTTTTACAAAAAGGCCTGACTAGCCAACATTCCCACCAGCAGTGGATAAGAGTTACTTTCTCCTGAAATCCCCACCATCAATGATTATTCTTGTTCTTTGTGATGTGTTTCAGTCTCTTTTGCATGAGATGGTACCTCATTGTTGTTTTGATTTGATGTAGAGCATTTTTTCATGGGACTTTTGGCCATTTGTTTTATTTCTTTGAGGAATTGCCTGTTCATTTATTCTCCACATTTTTTGATGGGTTTAGATTTTTTTTTTCTTGTTCAGTATTGTCAGTACTTTGTATATCTTAGATATTATTCCATTTTCTGATAGGCTTTGGGTGAATAGTTTCTTCCATTCTGTGGATAGCTTTTGTATACTAGACACTATTTCCTTTGAGGTGTAGAAGCTTCTCATCTTAATGTAGTCCCATTGGTTTATTTCTATTTCCACTTGTTTGGAGAGTGCTGTTTCTCCCTGAAGATGCCTTTAGTTTCAATGTCATGGAGTGTTTTATCTATGAGTTGTTCTATATACCTTATGTTTCAGGTCTGATATCAAGGTCTTTAATCCATTTGGATTTGACCTTAGTGCATGGTGTTAGATGGAGGTCTGAGTTCCCATTTTTGCAAGTGGCTGACAAGTTTAGCTAACGCCACTTGTTAAAGAAGCTTTCCTTGATCTATTTTGCATTTCTTGCCCCCTTGATCAAAGATTAATTGATTGTATGTATGGGATACATTCTCTGAATAATTAAGTCTATTCCACTGATCTGAGGGTCTGTCTTTATTCCAATACCATGCGGTTTTAATGACTATATCTTTGTGATACAATTTAAAGTTAGGGAATATTATGTGTCCCATATTCCTTTTTGCAAGAGTTGCTCTAGCTATTCTTGCATGTTCATTGTTGCAAATGAATTTAAGGAGTGTTTTATTCACTTCTTTGAGGAATATCATGGGTATACAAGAGCAATTGCTTTAAATCTGTACAATGCTTTGGGGAATATTACCATTTTAATGATGTAAATCCTAACAATCCATGAGCAGGGTATATGTCTCCGTTTTCTTGTGTCCTCTTTTATTTCGTTTTTTTTTTTTGTTTTGTTTTGTTTTGGTTTTTGGGCCACACCCGGTGACACTCAAGGGGTTACTCCTGGCTATTCGCTCATAAGTTGGTCATGGCAGGCACGGGGGACCATATGGGAACCGGGGGATCGAACCACGGTCCGTCCTAGGTTAGTGCAGGCAAGGCAGGCACCTTACCTCCAGCGCCACCACCTAGCCCCTCTCTTTTATTTCTTGAAGCAGGGTTTTGTAGTTTTCTTTATATAAATCCTTAACATGTTTAATTAAGGTGACACCAAGATATTTTAATTTGTGTGACACTTAAGTGAATGGGTTTTTTTAAATATGTTTTATTTAAACATCTAGATTACATACATGATTGTGTTTGGGTTTCAGTCATGTAAAGAACACCACCCATCATCCTTGTCCCAAATCTCCCTCCTTCAAACCCAACCCTCGCCTGTACTCTAGACAGGCTTTTCATTTCCGTAATACATTCTCTTTATCAGGACAGTTCAAAATGTAGTTATTTCTCTAACTAAACTCATCACTCTTTGTGGTGAGATTCATGAAGTGAGCTGGAACATCTAGTTCTTTTCTATTTTGTGTATGAAAATTATTATAGCAAGAATGTTTATCATTTTTCTTAAAACCCATAGATGAGTAATATCATTCTGCATTTCTCTCTCTCTCTGACTTATTTCACTCAGCATAATAGATTCCATGTACATCCATGTATAGGAAAATTTCATGACTTCAACTCTCCTGACAGCTGCATAATATTCCATTGTGTATATGTACCACAGTTTCTTTAGCCATTCATCTGTTGAAGGGCATCTTGGTTGTTTCCAGAGTCTTGCTATGGTAAATAGTGCTGCAATAAATATAGGTGTAAGGAAGGGATTTTAGTATTATATTTTTGTGTTCCTATG
>PVKC010004756.1:0-34809 GCA_004027635.1 Crocidura indochinensis
ACTGAGGACTTTTTGGTGATGGGAGTTCCCCCGATTTTATGTTAATTTGTACCTAAAATATGATTGCCAACGTTATGTAACCCAACATGTTTAAAAATAAAAATTATATTAAAAAATAAATATACATATCTATATATAGAATATTAGACATAAGTAATATATATGTTAAATAGACAAGCTATAATAATTATATAAATCCTTTAGGGTTATATAATGGACTTAACTGTTTTTTTAGTTTGACCTTATATATGTGATATATCCATCATATATAAATATTTGACTATTTCAAAAACATTCCCATTTATTGGCTCTGGTAGTTCAAAATCAAATGTTCTTCTAATCCCACATTATTAAGTGCTCTTCTCAGAATTGTTTTGACACTTTGCACCTCAGCGTATTTATTACTGGAATTGCTCCAATATGGATCACCTTACAGTTTTCTCCTGCAAAGACTTTGATATCTTTTTATTATTAAAATGCTTCAAACAATTATATTTAAAATATTTCAAAATACAATTCAATGCATCCTTTGTCTTAACTTCATGTTGTGTCTAGTAATAAGAGATATTATGCAGAAAAGTTGCTGAGTGATGTTAGATTCTCTACACTTGTTTTTCAAAATCTGCTCTTTTAACAGCAAAAACAGCAGATTGACAAGTGCAGATAGAGGTTTTTTGAATCTTGTTTCTGCATTACTTACTTATTATTTTTTTCAATATTTGTCTTTGTGTTAAGTTCCTTCTACTTGTGGCTACTTGTATCTTATTTCTTTTACTTTGAAAGGTAGTAAAAGAATAGGCTTCAGGGGAATTTTTCTCTTACCTTTTCTTCCTCAGCTGATAAATAGAAATCTGAGTAGACAGTTATGACAGCAGAAGCAGTACTAAAATTGGAATAACCATTTATCTCACCAAATTGCTAAATATAGGAAATAACAAGAATTCTGGAATGGGTTTCTAGTGGGATATATAAGGGCAAGAAATTAGTCTCTAGAAAATTTTAACTATTGAAAGGCTTCAACAGCAGCAAAACATTTACAATCATGTGCATTGTGAAATTGACTACAGCTATCATATTTTCTGATTTAGTCATAATCCATATGAATAAATAAGTATGCTAATAATATAGCTTACATGTTTCTTTTCAAGATTTAATTGTATTATTTTGTTTATTTGAAACATGCATTACTGTCATGTATTAAATATGCAATATAAGGTCAAGTAAATTGATTTACTATTGACTAAATAATTGAGCACACATAGCTTTAGTCTGTAAAACCAGTTGATTTGGCACACAATATGATTTGTATGTTATTGATAGAAACTAAGTTTGGATATAGTCTTACAGTAATGATAGTTATTAATTATTCTCAACAGAAATGTAAGAACTTATTGTATTAGATTTCAAAAGCTTTGCATTGATGTTCATTTTACAATATGACATAAGTAATTTTGAAGTTTAAACATTTCATTGATAGAAAAAAATGATTTTAAAATCCAAGGAAAACATAATCTTTCTTGTACTGACATACTTGATTTGTCAAATCTCATTTTATGCTGAAAATAAAGTTCTATTTGAAAGTCTGGGTAAACCTTTCTTTGACTAGCCTGTTGTACCTGGCTTTAACTTATATGCAACTTGTACAGTTCTATGATCTTGAAATTAGGATCTTTTATTTCACCATGTGTATTTAAAAAATATGTCAAGAAAAATAATCTGTTACGAGTAATATCTAATAATTAATGGCAAATTCTTACTATTATTTACAAATAGTGAAATGTTGATTGCAACTAAAATGCATTTTATTTTCTCTACTCATTTTAAGAGCCTCTAAATGATTGTGGTGCTAATGAAATTACTACTCACACATTTATGCTGGCCATATTTGTTAAAATTGACATTCCTCCTCTTCTCCCTTTTCTCTTTCCCTGATTTGTTTACCTCCTCTCTTCCTCCTCTTCTTCCCTCAGTATTGCATCCTGGGAATATAGAATTCTTTGACTTTGTATAAGGAACTTTATACAATCTACTACCACAATTTCCTTCTCAGGCCAGATAACTACCATTCTATTTCCTAATTATGAGAGTATGATTTTAGAAAATTCATGTAACTGAGCTTGTGCAGTGATTTTCCCTTTTATGACTGAATTAGTGTGTTAACATTACTTTTAACATTTAATTCAATTATCAGGTATTGGAGAGAGAAGCTTTAATATTTAAATATAAATACTCAACTGAAAATAATGATTGGCATGAAGAGCTAGTCTAAATGTCATAGTTTTTTCAAGGTAATTTCTTCTCGTGTTTCATTATCAAAGATTTTAACCAACCAAAGCATATACCCATTTAAAAAAATTAAGACTCAAAATTGGAAATGAATATTTGCCTTATACTCAGTGAGTCTTGATTTTTGTGTCATAGTAGATAAATTAATGAGTCAAAGTTCCATAACTTTACTGCTGTGTAGTCTAAATTCTCTTATTTATATTTGTGTTTTTATGATGATAGTAACAAAACACTAAGCAGTACATATTATGCACCTGGGTTATTTGTCTGATTGTGAAATTTAGCGCCTAAAAATAAATAATATACCCTGAAAGGTTCTAGAATTAGATATATAACTGATTGATTTAAAGATATTTGAGTAATTTATTAATTTTTATCTGAGTAATTTAAATATATAACTTTGTATTTATGTGAAATATATTAGAAAAGACATTGCAAAGTTAAAGTAAGTCTATCATTTCTCAGTATTTAATTAATAATAAGTCCTAAATTTGGATACTTATTATTAATTTGTCTAATAGTGTCATGTTAAATTGATCTCTACTCACACTTTTTGAAATTTGAAAAGTGAGCAAAAATTCTACTTAATATTCGAGCATAGCAAGATAAAGTTCAATTCATTTTACAAATAAACACAAAATAATTTTGTTTCATTGAAATAGTTTCTTTTGGAATTTTATATGTTTTCAATAATTTTATATTAGAAATTTTCACCACCTATATTTTCACAAATATCCCAATAACACATAATAAAGTTATATGTGTTATATGCTTACTAAAAACAAGCTAAATTACAACATGTAATATCATCAAGATACTTTAAATACTATAATTTACTGATTATCATTTATCACCTTCATCTGTTTTACCTGTTGTTAATTATTAGAATTGAATGAATAGGGGCCAGCAAGGTGGCATTAAAGGTAAGTGCCTTGCAAGAGCTAGCCAAGGAAGGACCATGGTTCAATCCCCAGGCATCCCATATAGTCCCCCCAAGCCAGGGGCAGTTTCTGAGTGCTTAGCCAGGAAGAACCCCTGAGCAGCAAATGGGTGTGACCCGAAAAAAAAAAAGGATTGAATGAATGGTCTCAACTCTGAACTATAATAAAATATGGACAGAGAGCAACTTTGTAAAATGCCTTAGTCTGATTTTTGATACAAAAAAGTGTAATAAATAATAAGAGAAAAACACCTTAGCTGTCTACTTCTGCCCTATCTACACAACCAATTACACAAATCATGCATATTAATTTACTGTATATTATATGTTATAAATACGTTAATGTTATGTATTAGAATATATAGCCAGTAAATATATAATATGTATTAGATATATTAGATGTTAAATAGCATATATTGATAAATATGCTTTAAAAGTATTAAGTACTTTGAACATTATTTTCAATTTTAAAATTAAAAAATGAAATGAGCAATAGTACAATGGGTAATTTGATTGCTTTGTACACCACTGATGGGGATTCAATTCCAACTATACATATGGAGCCCAAACCCCAGGAGATTTTCTTGAACACCACTGACTATGATTTCAAATAAAAATAAATGAATAAAATAAAATGAAACTTAAAGAATTTTAAGTGTAAGTTTAGAATTTTAAATTCAAATTTGAATATATTAACTAATAGAAATAACAAGGTCACCATATTTTTCTGTAATAAAGATGCTAGTTCATTTTGAAGAATTCATCACTTTTGTCTGTAAGTATTGACTTTATTTGAAACAGAATGTAGCACAATAAATGTCTAGGGATAACAAAATTTATGGAGCTCTCAGTGAAGAACATGTAAGTGGAAGTCAGCAGAAGCTTATTTATGCATGCAAAATGACAGAAGGTTTAGAGGTTAACAGGATCAAAGAGATAACCTTACTTTATCCATAATTAACTTATTCACAGGCTCTAGGCTATAATCACTTGGAGAAGATCAGGAGAAAAGACTGCATTGACTCACATCACAAAATAGAAACAAAGATTGGGGGGGGGGGACTCTTCAAATGCAATCTGTAACTAAACTATGCTTGAGGGTCTGAGCCTACTACAGCTGGAAGGGTGCTGGCCTTGCACACAAACTACATGGACTTGGTACCTGGCACCAAGCGTGTTCCCCAGAGGTCACCAGGAGTGTTAATGAAGCACAGGGCAAAAAGTCTAAATACACACGGCTACCATGGCCATGAACAAAAAGCAGTACTATCCCAGGGAGATCCTAGAAATTTAGAAATAAATGCAAAATATTTATGAATCTCCTATAAGTCTGGAATCCTGTGTGTCTACTCTAGTCATCAGTTTTAAAGTGATTGAAGAGATAAATGCCAAAATTTCTAAGCTACAAAGAAACTGGAGCACATTTTATAAAGCTAATTATTTTATTTGAAAAATTGTTATGCTAAATATAACAAATCAAAGACATAAGGACAAGTGCCAGATAGTCTCTTATCTACAGAATACTGAAATGAATATCCTGGAAATAGATTTTATTAATGAAACTTTTCACCTTTGATTTACATAACTGATTTTAAAAATAGGAAGGGGTCGGTCCAATTAAGAGCTGAATAGGTGACAGGAAGTAACTTTGTTGGTGGTGGAGTGCAGTAACATCATAAAAAATATCATAAACTTTAATATGATTGTTACCTAAGTAAAATTAATAAAAAGTAATCATTTAAAAGTACTTTTCAGTAAAGTCCACTTCCTTATTTTTTTTAGGACCAGTCTTTTTGCTCAAGAAACCACAGTTTTTATTTCATTCAAACTCTGTTAATAGAAATATCATTTTATGGTTTTATTATTAGAATAGTCAAACTTGATTTTTATAGATTAACTGTCAAGTGTTCACAAATATATTGAGCTTCTAATTATGTGACAGAATTTCCACTTCTTTACATTCAGATCTCAGGATTATCAGACACTCAATATCTGTGTATTACACTTCTGATCAATTTCATTTCTGGATGCACATTTATCACACATCCTGTTTTAAACAATTATATAAATGTGATATTCTAGAGAAATTTACTATATTCATTTTCTTTTATAAATGATGAATTGTTAAACTCCTGAAGGTTATACTGCAATAATATATATGAAGGTTTGTGTATTTATTTACTGTCATAAACTTGAAAGGTGAATATGATCTACATATATAAAATTCACTTCACTTAATCTTTGCAGTATTCAGAATTAAAGATTTAGGATTTTAAATTATGTTTCCTATGGTGTGTTAAAATCAATTACAGTAAATCCTCTCTGGAATTGCAGAAGGAATACATTTGTTCACCATTTATTTATGCAGGAAAATGACACATTCTAGGAACTGCATGTTTTAAAAAACACCATCAAACCCTCAATATTAGTCAAATTTTAGTCATGTTTATAAATGATTATTTGTCTCTATTTATCATACTTTCCAACTTGAGTGCCAATACAATACTCTAGTGCCATCTGGACAAGTACAAGCAATTTAATCAAAGAAAGATGAATGCAGATAGCATTCAAAAATTTAAGAGAGTATGCAAATGTTAGGGAAATATAAATAGTAGAGACGTCCTAAAGCAAACATCTTTAGAAATAAAGAAGTGAGATTCAATTTAACTTGTATGCAATAATCAGGAATACTCTAGCCTGAGATGCAGAGTCATTTAAATGTAGGAAGAAGCTTATAAGTGAATGTGAATGGAAATGTATCAAGTTTACCATTCAAAATAATCAGTGTAGCAGGGGACTTAAGAGCATTGTAAGTGATGAGTAACCATAAGAATTCTAGTAATGAGGACATAACATTAATGAAGGAAGAGATTATTAGTGAACTATAAAGGTATAATATGATAGACAAGAGGAAACTTTAAACTATGAATCATACCTTAACATTTATAAATGAATCAGCTTCACTGACTATAATGGGTCTTTATATTGAGAAAATAAAGAGAATAATTTAATGAGTAAGGTTAATTGAATTTTAAGTTGAAATCTCTTATAGACTTTGGAAAACTAGAATGAATTTTACTAGAACAACTTGGGTTGGCAGCATCTAAAAGCATATAAAAGTAGTTATTGCTAATTTCCCAGTCAGGACTGGCCACAACCATTCCCGTGAGATAGTTCATATTGGCAATGGAATACGAGAATCTCTGAGCTGCTGCACTAGAAAGACTTGCATGAATTCCTTCTGGTGTCCATAACCTAAAACTGCTGCTAAATCAAATCTATTAAAATATATTTAATTGGTAGACTGTAGGTCATAAGTCTGCATCCATGTGAAAAAAAAAAGAAGCAAATAAATTCTCTGGTTTTTATAAGGAAAGAAGCTGACAACTTAATGAAAAATATTAAAATAGAATTTAGAGTAATCTGGAGAAAAATTGACAGAGTATAACAAAAAAGTTTGCAAATTATAAGAAGAAATTGATAATTTTCCATCTAAGTCAAACATGAGGGCAAACAATTCATTACTTGAAGCAATTTATTGATCTTAACTTTTAAGATAATATCTTCTAACTCATAGGATCTGGAAATCTAATGAGATAAATAGCATCTACTCAAACAATTACAACTAATATATAAATAGTTTGCTAATATAATGCCATGGTGCTTTAGATTCACTTGCCAGTTTTTAATGTTGAGGAAGCACTGAGGGGAAATATTCTTTAAGACTTTATCGCTACTAAAATTCGGTAGCAAATATTTGTTTTAGTTTAATATGCAATATAGGGGAGGGATGTAAAGGAGAAAAAGAAAGACGTGATGCTTTAATAAAGGTCAGATATTGGGATGTCTGACTTAGCAGTTAGGAAAATCATAGGAATTTGAAGTAAACAATGCAGCTTCATTATGTATGGAAATAATTGGTTTATCGAGTTTCACAAGTAAGATGAAATTGATGAAATTTTGGGGAGAAATTTTGAGGAATAATCAAACTAGAATAACATGGTACTCTTAATGCTAGCCATATAGTTAAAAATGATGAATCTAAAACTATCTTTATGCAAAAAAGGTGATTTAGCTAATATTTCAGAGTTTTGTCAAAGAAAATTCTTTGCTGAGATAAGAAAATAGAAAGAATAATAACAGAAAATATATTTATAAAAGAATTCTTCTTTTATATACAATGAAAGAAATCCTGCATCACACCACTCAAAATTTTTATACAAAATATATCTTGTGTCTCATAAATGAATATAATATGTTTATCTCTTTAGCAGTCAGGTTAAATTTCTGAGGAACAGTAATTTAGTACTTTGATCTATATTGACTACAGTGTTGCAGCTTGTTAAAAATATAAATTGGCTTAGGAACTGAATTTTAAGATCAAAATATTGATGTACAGGAAATTCAGTAAATCTTAGCTTGAAAGGCTTTCTAGATTTGTAGATCTGGATTTACCTGAAAGATATTCGGTTAAATTGCTTTTAAAGGCAAATATAATAGGCAACTCAGTTAAAAAAATTCTTTGCCTAACTGACATAAGGTTCATAAAGGTTCTAACCTTTAGCATATCTAAAGATTTTCTTTAAAATATGACATGTTGTTTCTTTTTTTTTGTTGTTTTTTAGGGTGAATTTAACATTGTTAAAAATATGTCCTTTTGGGGCCCTGAGAGATAGCACAGCTGCGTTTGCCTTGCAAACAGCCGATCTAGGACCAAAGGTGGTTGGTTTGAATCCCGGTGTCCAATATGGTCTCCCGTGCCTGCCAGGAGCTATTTCTGAGCAGACAGCCAAGAGTAATCCCTGAGCACAGCGGGGGTGCCCCCCCCCCCAAAAATGTCCTTTTGGCCAGATATTAGCAATGCTAAAAATAATTTATTGTTTATTTTTCTTATTTGTATTGTTTGTTTAAACAATGTTCAATGCTTATTTCTGACTCTATTTGGGAATGATACTTGGAAATGTTTGGCAGTTTTATGAGGGGCCATATCAAAGTAGGGCTAGAGTGATTATTCGTCTTATACAGTAGACTATTTCCCTTTAAAACTCTAAGTTATAATATACTATATAGGTCTCATATAAAGATATACCTTTTGATATAAATTATAAAATTTTATTAATTTTTACAAGATTGAATGCAAAGAGAAAAGGTGAGTGGGAATAAAAGATATTTTTAATTTTGTACATGTACCCTATGGCAGTAAAGTTTTTTTCCCAAATAATGACCATTTCTAACTTAATTAATTCATTATTTGATGCTACATCAGCTTTTGTTGTGAGATACTATCTTGTACTTAAAAATACTAAAGAGATGTGAATCTTTATCACTAAAATTTTTTTCAATGACTGCATTCAAAATCAAAATATAAATTAAAACTTCCTCATTCTGTGTCATTTTGTAAAATTATTTTGGTATTTATACTGTCATCCAGCTCTACAATAAATTATACTAGTAAATATATTTATCCGTATTACTCACATTTGAAAGTATTGTTATTTTGTTAAAGGTAATTAAGCTAATCCTAGAGATGAAATGATTAAAAACTAGCCATTTGCTTATAATTATTACCTAAAGATAAATTTCTGTATTTTATAGCATATTATATATGTTAATCGCATTTGTGAATAACGGATAATTTGGCATTTCAAGTATAATTGTAAAAATTGTATGTGCTTTTGTATTATATGTGGTCTTTATGTTAGATATATACATTTAAAATGGTATATTATATTGGTTTGGTGATTATGTCTAGTTATTAATATATAAAACTGCAATTCATTCTTCATCCAACATTTTATTAATTGTGAATGTGAATTTTAAATTAATAAATACATATGGCTTTGACCAAGAATTTGTCTTTGTAGAATGCATTACTTTTTTTACATTGTTTTTTGACTGATTGACATTTTTTATTTCAGTATAAGTTTGACAGTTACTACAAATATGTGATTAAAATAGTTATCAGAAATGTATTTTTATACAGAATTATATTACATTAAATGAAATCTATTTAATACTCATGTCTAAATAATTTTAAATCTAAACTTTAGATTAATAGTACTAGAATTTTTAACTAATATCACTCCAGAATAATAAACAAGCAATTAATAAATATTACTTGAATTTTATGATTTCATTAGAAGCATAGTTGTAAGATAAGCCTCAAACGAAATTATATTAACCTTTCTATAAGAGATTGTATTGTAGGGCTTGGGGACATAACTCATTGGCTTAGAGTTCATGGATTCCTTACAATGATCCTGAGTTCAAGGACCTGAGTTTGATCCCTTTCACTGTCTGAAAACCCTAAACAGTACTTTTTAGAGCCTTGGTGGTGACCCCCTGCACTCCTGAGCCAAGACCAAGTAAATATCAGGCCCTGCTCTGCTGGAGATCTTTTCCTCATAGCATGTAGGTAAGGCGTTTGCCTTGTATGCAGAAGGATGGTAGCTCCAAATCCTGCATCTCATATGGTCCCCTGTACCTCCCAGGAATAATTTCTGAGCACAGAGCCAGGAGTAACCCCTGAGCACTGAGGGTGTGATCACCCCCCCCCAAAAAAAAAAGGAAAAAAGAAATCTCTCCTGGCTTGGGAACTATATGGGTCGCCAGGAGATTGAACCACTGTCAGTTCTAGGTTAGCACGTGCAAGGCAGAGATACCTTACCAAGCACTTGTACCACTACTGAGACCGCTATAGCAGAATATTAAAATAGCATGTTAATACCTGTCTCTTTTATAAGAGTGTGCATGCATTATTGTGCTGGTTAATAGTGCTGATTAATAAATGACAGAATTTTTTAAAGTTTTTTTTTCTTTTTTTTTAAACAACTTGATTACATACATGATTGTGTTTGGGTTTCAGTCACTGAAACTATTTTTAATAGTTTTAAGATTTGTCTCAGATACAGTTTCATGCCTTGCTTCTCACATTTTCTGCTTATAATTAGCATCTAACATTCTACACCTATATCACATAAGGTCATTTATAGTATAAACCTCAATTTGTCCTCAAAACTGCTTCTATAATTAAATGCCATAGTGAACTCAACATTTATTTTGAAATGTAGGTGGTATGTAAATGTTCACAGAAGAGGAAACCAGTAGTAACTCAGAAGAATATTTTTGACTCATTATTGTTTCTGCCAAAGTTGGTGATTTTAGACCTATCCCATTGTGGCCTTTCTGCTCTCTCTGCCTCTACACTAATACTAACTTACCAAAAGGAAATGAAGTATAAACCAGGGCACTATCCACAACTGCTTCTCCAGAATAGAGCGCTATTTTTAGGAATTCAAATGTGGACAGTTCCTTAGGGAAAGTTTCTTTTCTCCCTATTAATGTCTTTATCTGGGAGGCCTGAATTCTAAATTTTCCATCTCTTCCCTCCTCCAGAATTAACTCTTTCCAAAGCAATGACACTGGGATAAAAATTTATTACTTTTTCTTTCTTCTTTTCCCTTCTTTCTACTGCTCATAAAATGTATCATACTGATGAGAATACTAAATAGAACACTTCTCCAGTGGGACTGGTGGGGAAAAAATGAAACTGCTATTAAATAGCATCAGTAGTAGAAGGTACAGAAAGTGAAAACTTGGGTATTTATACTCAATCTGTGAAATGCAATGGGAATTTAAGTACAATATTTTTGGATTTTAAATGTGTATGGTTTTTGTTTGTTTTATTGTTTGTTTGTTTGTTTGTTTTTAGTTGTTTCAGAGTTCAAGTTTGAAATCTGATTCTCCCTGCCAGGATCCTCCCCCAAGCACCACCCATGAAATGTCCGAATCAAAAGTCAAAAGCCATAGAGATGAGAATTTCTATATCTTAACAAGCTGAAAGTGACTCCAGGTTTCAGTAAGCATTACTTTCACTACATAAATTTCTGATAACATCTTTGAAAGAACTATAATAAGTATTATGAGGAAAGAACAATTTTTAAAAACCACGATAACTCACAGACTCAAAGACATTTTTTTCTATATTACCCACCAGTGTTAATGCCACTCCTGTCAAATGCTCTCTTGGTGAGAATTCTAAAAAGAGAATAAACAAAACAAAAATTTGAAGATTCAAATCTGCCAGTTCCTCTTTGATATATCAAAGATGCTTGTTACTAGAGGAAAAAAATACTGAAATATCTTTAATATGAAGAAGTGTCTATTTACATTATTGTTTTAAAATATTTTCCTATTAGTCTAGTGTCAGAGTACATGGCTATTTATTATAAAAACAGAGTAACCAAAAATAAAAATGAAGTAAAGTTATTTCTTGATGGTAATTAATGTTATAATTTTAATAATTTTGCATATTTAAAAATTCCTTAAATGCTTGAAGAATAACCAAGTCTAAAGAAAATGAGATACTTAGTTTAGTGTAATGGTCATACACAAATAGAAACTAAGAACTAAAGTAGATTTATATGTACATCTTGTCCAATCTTATAATTTATGACATCATATTGATGATACTTTGAAGTTTCCATAGGATAATTGTCAGTATTATTCTGGGATGACTTGTGAGATAATGAAAATCTATCACTATATTTACCAATATAAGTGCTAACACACATGCGTAGCTCTTTATTAATATTTATATCTTTGACTTATCAAATTGACAAGCTGAAGAATGCGAATATTTCTCAATAATTCAGAAGTACAGTTAAGTAGGGTTACTGAGGGGGTAGAAATAAAATTACACAAAGCATACTTGGTATTTTTTTAAGACAAATATATCATCAGCTTTCTAAAGAAACATTCTGTTATGTTTTTAGCATGAATATTCTAGTGGGACTTAAATATATATTGGAAGCAAAGGATGTAGTAAACAATACATATATGATTATATAATAGATACACATTTTAAACTGAAAAATAATTGAAAAAAGCAAAAGTTTATTTTTGAATGCAATATTTATACAAAACTACATTTGAAACCCATAACAATATGTCATGATGAAGCTTAGAAAATATCATAATACAACAGTATATTATAATATTATGCTCTTATAATTTTTGATTATACAAAATACAATTAGCATTAGAATTATAATAAGATATATGTGTATTATATATCTGTGATACCCTTTTAAAATAATAATACATAAAATATTTATTAGTATAACTAAAATTTTAGACTTACAATATTTTAAAATTAGCCATTGATTTTAAACATAGTCTCTCTATCATAAAAATCTAAGATATTATGCATACTTTAAAGTTAATTTACTAAAATATGAATAATTTAAAATAGTAAGTCTGTTACTTTATCTCAAATTCCATTATAATATTTTAAAAGCCATAAATTGTGGTCACATGTTCACTGACATTTTTCTTCTAGCAATATAGTTGGTGTGTCTTCTAAGAAATAAATTTTCAATTCTAAGTATAAAATAAATCATTGTAAATAAATTACATGATTCATGTTTAAACAGAGTTTTGATCTATATATATTTTGATCTCTATATAATTTTGATCTCTCTATATACATATGTAAATGTATATATATATATTAAGATATATTAATAATACATCATCTATCTATCTATATATACATATAAATTGTGTTTTTTGGCCATACCCATTGATGCTCAGGGGCTATTTCTGACTATGCACTCAGAAATTGCTCTGGCTTGGGGTACCAAATGGGACACCAGGGATTGAACTGAGGTCTGCCCTAAGTCAGCTGCTTGCAAGGAAAATGCTCTACCACTGAGCTATTGTTCCCAAATGTTTAGCCTTTTAATAATAAAATCATATAGTAAAGAAAAATTATAAATTAGGATCTGGAGCAAGATTAAAGCAGGTAGTGGATTTGCCTTGCACATAGCTGACCGGGATTTGATCGCTAGCATTCCATATAATCTCATGGTCCATCAGGATTTATTTCTGAATGCAGGACCTGAGCAACTTCAGAGCAATGTCAGTTGTGACCCATAAACTTGATGTGAATATCAATGAAAAAACATATGGTACAATTTACTTGTGTATTATCAAGAAAGAGCATAGTATAGCACCAAATTTCCAAGAACCTGTTGATAATTCTTTGGAAAATAGGGTTTATTTGTAGTAGTACTATTAAAATTAATTATAATTTACATTTGTCAGGCACAGGAATTGAACCTAGAACCATATATATCGTTATAATTAGTTTTATATATAATATATAATATAAATATATATTAAATATATATAATATATTTATAATATATATAAATATTATATAAATATATAATATATAAATATTATATTTATATAATATATATAAGTATATATTATATATATTTATAATATATACATATATAGTTTGATATATAATACAATATTCTATCACCAAAAGTATGGATTTTTATGACACTTTAAATAAAAATTTAATTATTTTCAAGAGGTTTTAGTAGCCAAGTAAGGAGTCCATCAATCTCTGACTTTGAGAAGGAGTCCATCAATCTCTGACTTTGAGAAACAAGTTCAAATTCATGTATAAATTAGATGTTGCCTAAAATTACCTATATGCTTAGTTAAGTATCTATATAATTTTTAAAATTAAACACAGAGAAAAATTAACTAAAATGTTTTCCAGTTATATTTGTATGTTAAACATGATTCTCCAGATTACAGAGGCTAAACAATTCCAAGATTTGCTGGCAAGCTAGAGACCAGGAAGTTCAGATGGTTTGGTTCCACGTCAAAGACCTATAGTACTGAAAACCAGGAATAAATGATGTTTTCGTTTAATCCAAAGGCAGGGAGACCCATGGTCTACCTCTGTGGCCGATAGAAGAGGAAATACCCATTTAAGTTACAGAAGGTAATGCTCTTTGTTTCATTTAATACAACTAAATTTATGGGACTCACCCATATTAAAAATGACAATCTTCCCTTACTGTACCAACCAAGTTATATCTTATTTTTCTCAGAAACATCCTCACAGAGACACCTGGAATACAGTTTGACGAAATGTCTGGGAAATATGCAGCCCGCATATTTACTAAGACTATTACAATTCCATCAAGAACTATTTTGGAAGCTTTGCATTACCTTCAAACTTCGCACACTCTGTTTTTTGTTATCATAACAAAAAAATAAAATTTCTCTCTTAAATAACTTGTGAATTAATGTATTATTTTCTGCATCCTTACTCCCTGTTCCATATTTATAGTATCTGTAATATCTTACTATCTACTTTTGCAAGAATTTAAGGACTTGGCAATTATCTAATTAGTAATGGATACATATTTTGAAATGTGTGCAATGTATTTGTTGCATTCTTATTTTTAAGAAAACAACTATAGAGTGTTTAAGTTTTGTGCATGGTGCAAACTAAAGTTCAATCTTGGGCACCACAAGAGTGAGTATATAGCACCATTAAATGAGTCCTATTCAATCTCATTTCCCAAGCAGTTAAAGTATGGTAAAGTAGTGCAAATTTCCAGTCGAGATGGGCTACTCTGATATATCTACAATTAGAAAGAATACTATATTTACCTTAGTAAGATACTCATAATATATTAATTAAATAAATATTTAAAGCTATGAATTTTTCTTAAATGATTTATTAAAGAATTATTACATTTCATTCAATTGTGCCTTTTGAAATACTACACATTTTTTAGTGGTAAATTCACAAAAATTCCCATGCTCTCCTTAGGGTATCTTTGAACAGGTTTCTAACAATTCCTGCTGCAGAATTTCTCAATTTTAAAACAGTTTATATTTTGAGCCAGATCTATCTTTGTTGTTTTGAATACTGTGATATATTTACTAGAATCTCTGACTTCTAACACCTATACCATTTTACCAATATTATGAAAAATCTGCATGCCTCAGATACTTCCAAATTATTATTGTCAGAGAAGATGTTTCTGTGCAAAGTTATCTCTGGATGAATACCACAGTTCCAGCACAAGAATTTATCCTTTACAAATTGATAACATATAATCTGTACTTTTCTCTTGATATATATCAAAATTAGGTGACACATTAATAATTAAGTTAGTTATTCTCCTTTTTTGTAAGAGAATTATGATCATGTATATTCTGTGTAAAAAATTTTCCACACAGTAAGTACATTGGTTATTATAGAAATGAAATATCAATGCTATTTAAAAGTAAAATTTTATTTATTATAACAATATTTCTGTTTACTATTATTTCTCATATATTAAGTTATATACTTATAAAAGATGTGTGTTTATAAGGTAAATGTTTTAGAGGCTATTTGATATCTCCTCATACTTGTATCTTTAATAAATGATCATATGAATACCATATATGCTGTGACTCTGTATTAGAAATCATGTATTTTGTTATAGCTTAGCTGATAAACAAAAATCAGCACATCTTTTGATTAAATAAATTTTTTTTGATAGAATATTAGGCTACCTGGCAATTCTCAGGGGTTGCTCCTGGCTCTGTCCTCAGGAACAATGCTTAATAGACTCAGGGGACCATATGGGATGCCGGAGGTAAAGCACAGATATACTGCATGCAAAGCAAATACCCTACTTGTGATATTAGCTCTCTGCTCCCTATTAAATGCTTTATAAAGAATGCAATCATTTGAAAGTAACAAAGATATTTATTAAAATAAATATTAATTTTCATTGTCAATATGAAATCCAAATTAGGGTATTTATCCTGATTAACCTCTATTAATTGCCAAGTATAAACACATAAAACACATAACATATTCCTTTATTTTATATCGAATATTTAATGCTGTTTCATGTAATCATATTTCTGACCTTCAGAAAATATCAATGTTAAACTTAATCTCTCTTGTCATATATATTTTTATATCATGGTTTGTTCCTAATATTACATGCAATCAAAATTAGATATAAGCTAGTAACTTTTTTCTGAACATATTATTTTATAAAGTAATCAGGATTATTGTAACATAGTATCACTCATCTATGACTATTTTTCTAAAGGAAACATGAATAAAATTATAATGTGGCAGAAATTTTAGAGCCAGGTGCAGTGACAGCAGGGGAAGTAATGGTTTACAGTTGACTCTATGACATTGACAAAGGAGGTAAGTAGGAGTTACATCACACTATATTTAGTAGGACAATGATATGCTGATCATATTGAGTCATCAAAAAAAAGTTTAAGTTTCTAATTTCTTCCATTTGAAGGCAGAAATGAATAATGCTAAAAAGTCATTCTATTTTACACTAGTTTGATATTTAAAAATACATAAAATGTAATTTCAATTAGAGTTTTTATTTAAATAACCCAATAAAAGCATTCACTTGTTTCTCAATAACTTTCTTTAGTATATAAAGTTTAATTGCAGAAACTAAAATAACACAGACTCTTTTTATATGAGACAATCTTGTTTTAAAGAATATTTTTAAAAATAAAATTTCAATATATGATAACTATATTACATATATGTAAACTTATATTCCATCCTATCCCTGAAAGACCTCATAGTAATAGGTATAACTTACTACAATAAGTACCCTGTTTTCATAATGGCACAGAATATTTGAACATTTGCTTTTGTGCAATGTTTAGAAATATTCCCATTCAAATATGCTTTATGACTCAGAACTCTGTGAAGTGGTTGATGTTATTATCTTCATCTTAAAAATTAAAAATATCTTAAATAAGATTTATTTTATTTTTTTTATTTTTGGTTTTTGGTTCTCACCCAGTGACACTCAGGTATTACTCCTGGCTCTGGGCTCCGAAATCACTCCTTACTCTGGAGTTCATATAGGATGCCAGGGGATAGAACTGCTGTCCACCCTAAGTCAGCCATGTACTACTGTGGCACTGCTCTGGTCCCATAATAAAATATGTATAACATTCAAAAATATTTACGCAGTATTGTTTATATCAATTGTAGTATGGGAGGACAGATGATATAATATTTTAGTGGTTATGACACATTTATGGCTATATTTGGACCTGATAGTTTAGTATTAGCAATTCAGTTTGCTTGCTCATCCTTCACCCCAGCACGGTTTGATTCTCCAGAAGCATCACTAGGTCTCTGTCCTGAAGCCACAGTCAACCAAGTTTCACTGGTAAGGCTCTTGAATCATCTTGTCACTGCTGGAAACACCATTCTACTCCAGTGTAAAATAGAATAAAATAAATATTAAACTAAATATGTTCATGCCTACATGTTAGAGTCTAGATTTTGAGTGAATATATGTACATCTCCAAAAATGGGAGAATTTAAATCTATATTTGTTTCTTTTCTTTTTTTAAAGAAAAAAATAATAACTGTAGACTTTGGGTAAATATATTTTGCCAGAAGGTGATGAGTTTGATTATTGGCAAATTCTAGTGACTGGCAAATACTGGATTGGTGTGCTTTTCTATGCTTGGGATCATAGCAGAATGCTGTGATGAAGCAGCAATGACTGCCAGGGATACCTGAAGGGGAAGTGGGAGCATGTTATATTTAGTAACTCTGTATCTGACTATTTTCAGTTTCCCTTGCTTTCAATAAATCATGTAAATCCCACAACATAGAAGTGTATGCAACTATATTTAGTTCACTTATAATCTTCATAATGCAGCTATAAAAAGTATCTTCATTTTATATATTTTCTAGTACTAGTACATGTATTATATATATTTTGTATTATATATTCTATTATGATTATGACATGAATTAAAATATGTAGTTTTCTTCAAAACCAGTTTTGAACAAATGGTCTTATAAGGTGAATACTCTGTGGAGATAATTTTAAATAACTGAGATCTAGTAAAACGTCCTAATAGGTCAACCATAAATTTCTGGGAATTAAAAAGTTATTTATATTAAGATGCCAAATGCCATGAAAATTTCCAATATCAAATATTTTAACATCAGTTGTAGCATAGTCTTATAAAACCTCATTATTGCTGCAACACTTAAAAGTCAATGACTTGTAAACTATATAGAATAATGAATATTCATGCTATACAGATAGTAATGAAACTGTTTCTTAAACTACACCTTCTTTTTTTAATACATTCCCTCCACATAGTTATTATATTCTGGAATAATTTCACTTTATTAAGTCTTTTCTTAAATGTACCCAAGCATGGAGATGAACCATAACATGTAATTTATACGTATTAAGAAAGAAACTTCTATATTCTAAAATATAGAAATATTACTTTGTTATAGGTATATGCTGTCTTAATTTAAAACTTAAAATCTAAATGTTTTTATATTTCAATACAGTCATCTATTAGCCATTTTAAATAGTTCTGTGAAAAACTTAGGTTAAATTTTTGCATCTAAAATGTATGAATAAAATTATAGACAATGATGTATATGACAAAATTATTTTTATTAATATTACTAGAATTAGAATGAAGAAAATAATTGACAGTTTGGAGTATACTCAGGACAGAGTCAGCATTGCTGAAGCTATCATAAGTTCCAGTAATCAAACTAGTGCCCATACATATTTAATTCTTATACTATCTCTTAATACCTGTATATGTCTCTCCTTAATCCATATACTATACCTCAACTTATTTATATCTCCAAAATGTGAAATGGAAATATGATTTGTATCACATTGTTAGCATAATATTATTAATTTACTAATATTATATTTGACACATTAAGGATAATAACCATTAATATCCAAGAACAAAATTATTCTGTGTAACAGATTATAGGAAATATGCAACAAATTTCTCATAGAATATGAGACATTAATAAGCTAAAATTAAGATAAGTATTTGGAAAAATAGAATACTTATGTTTAAAATATTTTAATAATTTTATTGTTACCAATGTGAATTACAAGTCATTCACAGTAATATTTAAAGCACTGAGTGACATTGAATCAGGGACATTCCCACCACCAGTGTGGTCCTCCCTCCAACCTTGTTCCCAACATCTCCCACCTTTGCACCCCTGACTGCTAATATAACTGGTCTCTTGGTGAATAGCTTATTGAAGATTGGGTATTGTTTCTGTTGTTGTTGACTTTGGGTTTGGTGTTTAAGTCTGATCAATTTTTATTTTTACTCAGTGTTCATACGACTGTTTGATTCTGGTACCATCTATTTTTGCCCCTCAATTTATGAGGCAGAACAAGATGATTCAATTTATGTAGTTCTGTTTGAAAAAAAAAAAAGGAAAGAATAAAATGAAAAAGAAAAAACCAAAAACCTAAATATAAAAGCCAAAACCGACAAACCAAATAATGGGAGTAGTTCGTCTACAGCTTATAAATATCAATTTAAAAAGAAGAAAGGGAAAAAATAAAAAAAAATCATTCCCCAAAAAGCAAAAACAACCCACAAAAAATATCAACAACAACAACAACCAAAAAGACAAAACACAAAAAGAAACAAAAATCAAACAAAAGACCAAAACCAGCAACTACAAAAAAGCACATCAGCAACAAATGCAACAACCAAACAATAAGCATGAGAAAAGAGAAAAAAAAAAAAAAAGCAAGGAATAAAGGAAGGAGGGCTAGTGTGGCAAGGTTTTTTTTGGTTTTTTTTGTTTGTTTGTTTGCTTATTTTGCTTTGTTTTTGTTTTTGTTTTCTTTCAGATGCAGTAAATATTAGGGAAGTTAGAAAGGGTAGTCCCTTGGCCTAAAAATTACAGGGTTTCTCCACTCTTGAAACATACTCTCATGGTAATAATTACAAGTTCTATGCATGCTCCTTTTCACGGCCCAAAAAAAAATTTTGGTGCCAGGAAACTTTCCTCTCAGTTGTAGCTGATAGAATCAGACCTCTAACTAGAGATTTGGTATTTGCCCAAATCCTAGGATGAGGCCTACAACAGCGATTTTCTTTATGGTTTTAGCAGTTCTGTTCCATCACTGTTGTAGACAGTCTTCTGTAATTGGTGGTCTTGGTTTTTGCACAGTTTCTAGGATGAGCCTAGGATAGATAGAGTCCTTCATTGTGTTTCCAGAAGATCTGCTCTGTAGCAGTTTTCAAAGTCAGACTCCTAGAATTAGAGTTCCTGGTTATTGTACAAATCCTAGGCCAAAGCCCAAGTTAGGGTCTTTCTTATTGGTCCCAGTATAAGTTCTGCACAGTCATGGTTGTCAGGATCAGTCTTCTGTAGTTAGCAATCTTGGTTTTTGCACAGATCAAAAGATGACATGCCTTCTGATTTCATCTTACTTCAGGTGATTAGATAGAATAACCTGCTCTTAGACAAGTTGTTGCCATTTCCTAGTTGCCAGGATGTGATATCAAAACTGGTGCAAGTTAATCTTAGAGCTGTATTAGTAATTTTCCAGGGGTATTAAATGTTGACTATGTTTTGCTATTTAATGGTACAAAAGTGATATTTTTTTCAATGACTAGAGAAGTGGGAGTTCTCAGAGACTAACTCTATGATCATGATTACTCCCTTTTGTGTTCAGTGGACCATATGAGATAGAACCCAAGTCTTCAATATCTGCTCAGTCTATTGAATCATTACCCCATCTCTGAAGGAATATTTAAAAGGGATATTAAAACCATTTACGTTTTCCTCTATTGTTTTTAATGGGGGCCTTTTTTGGGGGGGACCAAAAAGCCTGCTAGATAAATTCTTAAAAAACTGTAACTCACCTCTATCTTACGGTTTTGGTCTGATATGGAGGTTTATAATCCATTCTGATTTGACCTTTGTTCACAGAATTAAAGAATGGTCTGAGTTCTTTTACCTTTTTTTTTGAGTCACACCCGGCAGCACTTAGGGGTTACTCCTGGATCTATGTTCAGAAATGACTCCTGGCAGGCTCAAGGGACCATATAGAATGCCGGGATTCAAACCACTGACCTGCACGCAAGGCAAATGCCTTACCTCCATGCTATCTCTCCTACCATCTTTTACTTTTTTAATGTATGTAGTTAACCAGTTTTCCCAATACCACCAGCCTTTTTGTAAAACAATATAGGCATTACTCAAAAAACTAGAAATTGAGTTTCTATATGATCCAGCAATACAACGTCTGAGTACATACCCTAAAAAACAAAAACACCAATTAGATTAGCCTTTGGCATTCCTATGTTAGTCTCAGTACTATTTACAATAGCCAGAATCTGGAAAACACCAAGTGCCTGAGAACAGATATGTGTCTAAAAAAGCTGTGGTACATCTAGACAATGGATACAATGCAGTTGTTAAGAAAAGTAAAATTTGCTTATACATGAATGGATACAGAGGGTATTATTTTGAGTGAAATGAATCAGAGGGAGAGGAATAGACATAGGACAATTTCACTCACTGGTGGGGTAGAAGAAAAATAAAATATCATATGGTAATAATATAAAAAAACAATAGAGATAAGAGCCAGGAGGTCCAGTAGATGGTAGGAAGATTGTCACAAATAGTAAAGCAGTGCAGTTAGGGTAAATAACAGTAATAGTTGGAATTGATCATTCTGTATAAAAACTGGATACTGAAAGGGTATAAAGTCATATGCATGGTAACCCTTCAAAACAATAGTGCTAACCACAGTTTCTAAATGAAAAAAAAAAAGGAGACATAATAATGCTTGTCCAAGAGACAGGCAGAAGGGGAGGGGTGTGATAGAATCTGGGAATATTGGTGGTAGGAAATGTTCACTGAGGAAGGGTGGTGTACATTGTATTACTCAAATTCAACCATGAACAATTCTGTAACCGTGTACTTAGATAAAGGAATTAAATAAAAATTAAAACTAAAATCCTGGATAGAAGCTATCAGTTTAAAAAATAAAAGAAATATATTTCTTGTAATGACATTGAAATTAGTCAATTTTATAGCAAATTATGGTGAAATGTGATATATAATTGGTTTCTGGCATATGTAATTTAATGAGATTTTTTAATTGCAAAAGTGCTTGCTCTTAAAATATAAGTTGCAAGTTTTCATTTTAATTAATGCTACAAATTTATCACAGTGATTTAATATAGCTAATTTTTACAGCTATTTTGTTGTGCTTTCTTTTTTTGAACTGAGAAGCCAACATTTGGTTGTAGTCTTTCTAGCCATTCTATTAGTATCATTTTAGTAAAATTAACAGCATGTAAATTATATTTCTATTATAAATGTCAAGTGGATTGCTAATAGAATGCATATTTTCAGCCATAAATAAAAGATGAAAAATGATGAGAAAGTGTTTCAATTAGAAGATATTTATCATGATTCCACCTGGAAACAGCAGGGAATTTATATGGATAAATTATTGGTGTCTAAACTGTGTAACTGATCTCATGCTTAACAGTTTGTTGTGGTTGTTTAAGTATTTTACCTCTATTTTTATTATTTAACTGTCAAACTTTAGCTAAGAGATTATGACACTATTTTTCTTTTCCCTGATGAAATGATGACCCAGGTAATTTCAAAATAACATTTTCTTCTGACAAACAAATTGCTTTGGAAATGAAACAAAACATGCTTGAAATTACTTTTAAAATACTTAAGTATCATCCATAACATTTCAGTCATATAACTGTAGTCTGTATTTTTGAATTCAAAAGCAACATATTTAAAAAACAAAAAACTTCCTATCAAGCATCTTATCTTTTATTTATTTGAAAAAGTTTTGCGATTATTCCTGATATCATAGTCTTACTTGATTTTTATTTATCACTATTATTTATAAAATTATGAATAGTTTAGTTTAAGCATTTAATAATATAATACCATTTCCATTACCATTAACAATCTTCCTCCTCTAGTGTTCCCATTTTCCTCACAGATATTGACACCTTGACAAGCATATTTTAAAGTTTTGTGGGTGGTTGTAGTTTAAATCTCATGCCTTCAATGTTTCTGAGTCTGTGCTTTGATTATATGTAATCATACTGTTCCACCACATTAACTGTATATGAGAGGACTCTGATCCCTTTATCCCTATTATTGTCTTTTATTGTCATCCCTTCTTTTTCATTTTTCTCTCTTTCTTTTGTATATTATTATGAAGCAGAAATAATATTATTTTCTTTTGCTTAAGTACAAGCTTGAGACAAACATGAAAAAATGTGAACTATTTAAACAAAGCTAATTATTATCTCCACCATATTCTCCATAGGCATTATGAATTTTTTAAATATCAAGGTTACATATACTTTCAATTTTGATGTCAGTTAAGGAAAATATTTAGGTTCTTTATCTACCATTCATTTAGCTAGGCAAGCTGGAAAGAAACATCTGTGAACTCCTTTTTTAAGTTCAAATCATGTCTTACTTAGTCCCATTATGTAAACAATAAAACTCAAAGTATCCTATTTTTCCTTCTTTCAACAAAATCATTTTGGAGTCAATTCTTAGTGATTTTATTGATTTTTCCTGTAAGTCTTAATGTATTAGTAATTAATAAAAATATTCATACCTTCTTGTTACATACTTGGGCATTGTCAATATTTGTGTGTCACATTGCTTGAAAAAAATAAAGCTTCCTTTTGTCATATGACTACAAAAAATCAGATAGATGTAATTTTCAATTTAGTTTTGTAGAACTTTCTTTCACACTTTTCAATAAAGCATTCCTCCTACTTGCTTTTCTAAAGGCTTCCCTTGCCTATATTTACATATTTCACTTGCATATTTCCTTCTTCTCAAACTGATCTTACCATTCCTGAAAACTCTCTATGGTTTTCTTTAGAAAACCTGGTTATTGACATTTATTTATATCTCTATAAAAAGATAATGTGCTACACAAAAATTTATATATTTATAATTGAAATATTTGATTAGGATAGAGGTTTTCAATCATTAGGATCTGATAGTTAATGGTCATTTTAAACTCATGAGCCATATTTTGTGATTTGAAATTATATAATTCTAAGTTTTACTATAGTAGTCAGTATATGAAGGAGGCATGACTTCATGTTTTGTGGTTTTTGGGTCACACCCAGCAGTGCTCAGGGGTTACTCCTGGTTCCATGCTCAGAAATTGCTCCTGGCAGGCAGAGGGGACCATATGGGGCACCAGGATTTGAACCGATGACCTTTTGCTGAAAGGCAAACGCCTTACCTCCATGCTATCTCCCGAGCCCCATTACTTCATGTTTTAAAAATTTAGTTTTAAAGATAATTGCACAATATGCTTGGTCTATAGATTGTAGACTTTCATTGTTACATTATTGCCATGAAGTTTATAGTATTAATGGTTAAATCAAGTAAAAAACACAACAGAATAGTTGCTTATCACTTTATTGTAGCTGATTTAAACTTTAGCATTTAAGTAAATTAAAGACAAACTGGATAAAAACAGTGTAGACATTGTGAGCGAGTACAACAATGCATTTTATTCTTTCTAAGCAAATATTAATTATTTAAGGATAAATGAATCATTTAGTCTTCAGTGGAAAAGTTCATGTCAGAGTTTAATTGTAAATTGTATTCTATTAAGAACATATGCATAAAAAATTTCAAACTAGGAACATGTGATTTAATGTTCCAAAAGCTACAATTTGCAATTTAATTATAGTAATTACACAAATATACATCATTTTTGTAACTAAACACAAATACAATTTCTTAGAAAATATTCTCATTTCAAAAGATATCAAAATCCTTTTTTATCTGTAATAACACATTCCAATGAATAACCCTAAAATAAATGCAAAGCTTTCCTAGTTAAATATATTTAGCTTTGGTTCATGCCCAGTAACACATTCTGCAGATTACATCTTCAGTAAAACAAGCTAGAGAATTGCAAAGAACATTAAGATGGCTACCTACTTTACTTTTGATTGCTAATTTCCTAAAACTTTTAAATATAAAAACAGTGTTTTAATAAATAGCTTTTTTGATACAAACTCAGTGATTTTTAAAAAGTGGAACTGGGTAGGAGCAATAGCACAACAGGTATGGCTTTTGCCTTATACATGGCTGACCCAAGTTGGATCCCGGGCATCCCATATGATTCTCACACCTGCCAGGAATGATTTTTGAGCATAGAACCAGAAGCACTGATAGATCCCCTGAGCATTGCCAGGTGTAGCCCAAAAGCAAAAAAATAATCAGACAAACAGAAAAAAACTCATGTTGCATATCTTATAAAGGGAAAATTTATAAAATCAGAGAAATATTTCTCTTTATCTTTGATGTAAATTCTATGTATATCTCGACAAAAATTAATCATATTTATGTAAGAAAACCTACTTTAGTATCAGTGCATATAGATACAGAGAAAAAAGCAAAAATTTTCTATAAGTACATATTTTATTAACCATAATATATATTTAACTTAATAAAACATTCTAGGAGTTGGCATTTTAGGGTTACAAATTTATGTAGTCCTAAATTTTACTCAGTTTTGTGTTACAGGAAAAACATAACATTTATAGGAAATTAAAATATATGATGCAGTGAAATAATAATTTTATAAGTTGGTTGCAGGTATTTTAATATTATTTGCTTAGTTTTCATTTTCTTAACTGCCCACTCATCATAAATATTTTTCGCTATTGCAAAAAGAGTGTGGAAAAAACACAACAGAAATAGCCTTAGGGGCCTTGTGATAGTACATAGGGAAGGACATTCACCTCATACACATTCAAGTGAATTAGATCCCAGGCATCTGGGGGCACCTTACATAGTACTCAGATGACCAAAATGAGTGATTCCTAAGCACAGAACCAATAATAATGACCCCCCCAAAAAAAAACAAAGCAAAGAAAAACAAAGAATATATAAATATTGCTTAGAAATTCAAGACACCTGTTATCTCTTTCATGATATGAGGAACCATCTGATTCCAGGTCTCCCCACAGGATGATTTTAACTTCAATAGAAGGTTGGAATTAGATAAAGACACTTTCTGTCATTTTTAATATATAAAAAGTTGTAACAATGAATTGTATTTCTAAACTGCAAAGAATCAAATATAATTCTTTGGTGTCTTATTTAAGGATGGTATTTTCTACATTCTTTAAAGGCAAATACCCTGAAGTACGATGCTTAGATGATTTGTATTTTAATTTCACATTCTGTAATTGATATGAGTTGTTAAACAATTGGAATTTAAAAAATTACATAGTTTTTGTGTAACACTGTTTATTTTGGGATTCTGTTTGGCCATTGGCACTGAGTTACAGAAGTGCCTATATATTTATTGTCATGAAAGAATATGCCTATTTCACTTCAATATAATTTATGGATTTAGACCTTACATTATCATGTTTAACCCACTTTGAGTTGATTTCTGATATCATTGTGAGATAAGGTCCAAGTTCATTTTCTACATATGTCTAGCCAATAATATCAATACCTTTGTTGAAGAGAATTAAAACATCACACACATAATAAACCTCATCTGAAATATTGAAATAGAAGCAAAAAACTCCCTCAAAGAAGATACATAAAATAGCAATATATAAAACTTTCTCTACATTACTTATAAGGGTGAATTCAAATCAAAATGATAATGATATACTACTCATGAGACTGGCACATATTAAAAAGATGAAAAAGAAAACCTCATATATGATTTTTAGTGTATCAGCTGATTTAACAGTTTTGGAAAACAATATAGAATTTATCAAAAAATTATGAAGTGAGTTTCCAGAAGACCCGGAATCCTAGTTTTGAGCATCTATTCAAAGAACCTAAAAACTCTTCATAAAAGACTGTTGCAGTAGATGCCACAACTATCTTTCTATATGGATGAATAATTAACAAGAAATAGAACATCATTAACTGTATATACAAGTTATTTTTGCTACAATTGATTGCCATATTTTGACTATAAATTACCTAAATTTTTTTGGGTAATTATTCATTGAATGATTTGTTAAGTTGGACTATTCAAAGAAAGTATGTTTTATTATCTCCTTATTTGATTCACCTAGCCAGAATACACATGCTCAACTTTCTGTTTTTAGGATCATGATAATGTTATGAAAAGTAAAGTATAAAGTAACTAAAAAAATTGTAAAGACTTTTTATTAACTACAGAACATTTTATTTTGTTTTACCTCATTTCCTGTTTGATTGGAGTCTTACTTCCCGAAAGTTAGAGTAAAACAGCTTTTGCCAGTTATAAAATTGTCTACATTTCTCAGTAACATTAAAGCACATTCTTACAGAGTAAGACATTTTTGGTTAATGTTTACAGTATCTAAAAATTCTGTATATATTCATTTATTCTAGTCCAGTCTTATCTGGCAAATAATCATTATTTCCAGATAAGATGCAGACAGTTTTGCTATCTTTGCAATAAAGTGTACTGGCACTGTATTTCACATAGCAGGCATACAGTGTGTGTCTGAATTAACAAACAGATGCAAGATATTATTGTAAGTTTTCATTGTCCTTCTTTCTGTCTATTTTGTGAGAATTTATCATAAATATAAAGGCCCTATTGCAAAAAACATAGATAAAAAGCAATGATATGACAATTTTATTTTCCCATTGTTATTTTTTAAATAAAAAATGGGAATTAAACCTGGTGTGGTTTATTCTATACTTTAAAGTTAAGAAAACATATGAAACTATATACGAATATAGTTAGAAAACTTCACAGCATATATTAAATCATCAATGCTTTTCTTTCCTTTATTAGTTACTGTCTACAATAAGTAAATATAGCCAGCTCCTTCATAAAATACCGAATCATTCCTTTATACTGCTTAAGGCCTTGAAGAGCTTTTATGAAATCTGTATAAATAAACATGGACAATTCAAATGTAAACTCAGGTGAACTCAAGTGCAGACAAAATTTTAACCTCTGTCATACATGAGGATAGTTTACATTAAAAATAAAAAAGAGAAAAGGAAAAAAGCAGCTTTTAATATGCCAGATAAAAAATTAGGTTTAATATCAAGGTACAAAATAAAGCCATAATCACATACCTCATTTATCTTGGTCAAATTTAATTTTTTATTTATACTTTTTACTCCTTTACTTATTTTACTTTTAAACTTTATACTTTTATTCATGCTTTTAAAACATCATGCAGTTTTTATACTAAAATATATAGATGATCAAAAATAAATGGATTTATTTATAAATATAATCAATTAAATATAAATGTTTGAAATATTTAAGAATCATGAATGTTTTTAGATAAGTTATTCCCTTCATGAAATGTGCCTGAGGTATTTAAATACATGTCTTCAATTACATTTCGTGTCACATACTCCTTTTTTCTGGTTTAATTTCTCTAATATTAAATCTACTGATAATTTTAAGTGAGTATTCTTGCTACAACTAATTTGAATTGGTGTAGTATTACTCTTTATTGAAACATTCTATATGGTTATGGTTTCAAAGAGAAGAAACCTCTTAGTATCCCTTGTGTGCAATTTAAGTAAGAGAAAAAAAGAACATCACAGTCCAAATATAATTGAGATTATAAACAGTTTCCCTAAATTTCAAACCATCCAATTACAAATCAAAATCACAGCAGAGTAGTGCTTAATAATATAGGTCAGTTACATTTTTACTGATTATTAAGGCAAGGCGAAAGAGAGACTATTGTATTATTAAATGGCATGAAGCTGGAATACAGACTAAACTACTAAAATTATGAATAGAGAAGCTTGAGAATCTCTCATATTTATTGATTTAAAAGACAAGGAAGAATTAACAGAATCCCTGAGAAAAAGCAAATAGAAAGACAGGAGACAAATGAGCACTGTGGTGGCCCAGATGTCAAATAAAAAATGTTCAGTAAGAAAAAGAAATTTTGGGACCAAAGCAACAGTTCATAGAATGCTTGCCTTCTATGCAATCAACTTTGGTTTCATGATCCTGAACACCACCTGAAGTGATCTCTGAACATTGATCCAGAAGGAAGTCCTGCTCATTTAAGTTCCCTAGACCCACCCCTGCCCAAAGAAAAATAAAAAGTGAAGCCAAATTTTGAAAAAAGAAAGTATAATTTTTATTCTCTTGTGATAATGTATTAGAGAGGAAAGTGTTGGTGACAAAAAAGCAGAAGTGATTCTACCTCAAAATATATTTAAAATTGGGGCCGAGAGATAGGGCAATGGCGTCTGCCTTGCAAGCAGCTGACCCACTACCTAAAGTGGTTGGTTTGAATCCCAGCATACAATATAGTCCCCCGTGCCTGCCAGGAGCTATTTCTGAGCAGATATCCAGGAGTAACGCCTGAGAACCCCCTACAATATACACAAAATATATTCTTCATTAAGTATTATTTTTATTTAAGCATCATGATTACAAACATTTGTAGTTGGGTTTCAGTAAAATAAAACTAATACATTCAACAGTGCAACCTTCCCACCACCAATGCTCCTTTCTCATCTCCTCCCCTACTCCTGGCCTATATTCGAGACAGACATACCAGTTCTCTCACTCACTACCACTGTCATGATATTTACTAGTGTAGTTATTTCTTTAACTGCACTACACCACTCTGTATGTTAAGTTTTATATCCTGGTTCATACTTCCAGCCATTATTTCTATTGTCTTTGGATGATAACACAATAATATATTTTATTTTTTAAAAACTCATAAATGAGTAAGACTATTTTGTGCCTATCTCTCTCACTCTGAGTTAATTCACTATTCATTATTATTAATTAATTATCAATTAATAATTTTTATGTCCATCCATGTATAGGAAAATTTTATGACCTCATTTTTCCTGACAATTGCGTAGCATTCCATTGTGTATATGTACCACAGTTTAGTCACTCATCTGTTGTTGGGATCTGTGTTGTTTCCAAATTCTGACTATTGTAAATAGCTCTGTAATGAATATAGGTACCCAGAAGAAATTTTGTATTGTGATTTTGTGTTCACAGGATATATCCTTAGAAGTGGTATAGTGGGATCATATGGGAGCTCAATTTCCAGTTTTATTTTTTTTTGAAGAACCTTTATATTGTTTTCCATAAAGGTTGGACTAGATGACATTCCCAACAGCAGTGAATGAGAGTTCCCATGCTCCCCATATCCCCGCCAGCACTGATTATTCTTGTTCTTTGTGATGTATGCATTCTCTGTGGAGTGAGATGGTACCTCATAGTTATTTTAATTTGCATCTCCCTGATTATTAGTGAGGTGGAACCTCTTTATTCTTTTTTTATCTGTCTTTTGGCCATTTGCATTTCTTCTTTGAAGACACCTCTGTTCATTTCTTGTCCCCATTTATTTGATGGGGTTAGATTATTTTTCTTATTACGGTCTGTAATTACCTTGTATATTTTGAATGTTAGTCCCATATCTGATGGGTATTGGGCGAATTGTCTCTCCGATTCTTTAGGTGGCCTTTGAACTTTAGTCATCATTTCCTTTGAGGTGAAGAAACTTCTCCGCTTAATACAGTCCCATCTGTTTATTTCTGCTTCGACTTTTTTGGAGAGTGCTGTTTCCCCCTTGACGATGCCTTTAGTCTCAGTGTCATGGAGTTTTTTTACCTATATATTCCTCTAGATACCTTATGGTTTGGGGTCTGATATCAAGGTCTTTAATTCGTTTGGATTTGACATTATAGAATATTATTTTCAGATCTGATTGAATGTGGCAAAAATTGGGAAATATAATATGGTTGATAAGGTGCTTACTTTGCATGCTGCTGACGAGGGTTTAATCCTTGGCACCCTATATAATCCCTTGAACACATCAAGAGTAATATTTTCAGTGCAGATTGAGGAGTAAACTCCAAGCATTGCTAGACACGACCCACATACAAAATAGACAAACCCGTAATTTGTGAGTCAAAGATCACAGGTGCAACTCAGTATTAGTCTCTGTATCAAAGCCCCTGATCATTGTGTATGTCTTGTTAATATATATACACATATATTATCTGGGAACTGGAGAGATTGCTCAGTATGCATGGTGCTTACTTTCTTCACTGTTGACCCTGATTCAAACTCCAGCCACCCTATGCAGTCCCCTGAACACTGCCAGGAGTAATCCCTGAGTGCTGAACCATGAGTTAGTCGTGATCACTGATTCTGCTCAGTGTGACCCAAAAAGAACAATAATAATCAATTACTTAATTACATTTCTGAAAAAGTATTTAGAAATATTACTTATACAAGATCTATAAAATATATTATAATGTCACCAAAGACTTATTTTAAATGCTCTATTATATCAGAAGTGGATTATTTTGATCCTACATCTCTAATTCATTGTTAGTTTTACAGTATAAAAATTAATGGAGAGTAGAATATACTCAATTTTGTTTTATAGTTAGGAAAATATGTCTTTCTAATGACTGTGAACCAAATAGAAAATTTTAACATATTCCTATATTTCATAAGTATTTGATTATGTCTAAGATAATTTTGCCTTATCTTTCTGATGTAAAAATATAATTTTAATAATTAGTATCTATATTCACCCACTTAAAAATTAAAAGCAATTATAGCATTAAATTTTTCCTTTTGAGTAAAAAATGTAAAAGAAAAAAATGTTATAGACACATTCATAATAAAAATATCAATTTTGTATTAAATTAGGATGTAGACTTTAAAATGATTAATTTTCTTCAATTTTAGCATGAAACTATCTGGTCATAATATTTATTATTCAAAATTGCAGAATTATAAAGAAATAAATGTAATTATTTTGTTTCTATTGTTAATTGAGAAGCTAAATTTTTATACAATAAAACATTTATGACTGTTTATAATCAAATAATAAAAGGTTATATCTTCAAATGCCCACTCTTAAGAAATGAGGGAACAAGAACAACCATGGAAAGGCTAGATACATATGTGGTAGATAATGCTGTCCATTTCTGTAAAACCATATTATATTTATATTTAATTGAACATTGAATTTCACTTTGTTTACTCTAAGAAATCTGAAACAGTGCAAAGCTATAATGTTATTACATGCTCCAATATTTTATTGGAAAATAGTTATGAATCAATATTTAATGCCTTATTTGCAAATATTATAAATAGAAAATTTGATAAGAGCATTCAAAGGTCTGAGAGGTAATATTTGGGTAGGGTGCTTTCCATGAATGGAACCAACTCAGGTTCTATCTCTTGGACCACATACGGTCCCCAAGTACTATCATGGGAATTTCCAGAACTCAGAGTGAGAAGTAAGCCAGGAAAAATGTGCTATATGCCCCTAAATCAAACCAAACAAGCAAAATAATAAAACTATTTGACAAAACCCCCAAAATATAACATGTCCTTACTAACATGATGAATAGATAAAATTATTTAACCAAAATAGTTAATTTTTCATACATATAAATATAACTATAATTAATGTGTTATTCCATAGAAAATATTTTTGGAATTAAGAACAAGCATTTTATACTAATTTTAAAATAAGGTAATACATTTACAATGATAATGACATTTATGATTTTATGTACCTAATCAACTCATCTTACTACCAATAGTACCCAAGATGTTTTATCTATGGCAGAGTAGTACTTAAATCTATCTACTATCACTCACTCAAAACTTGGTGTTGATTTCATATTTTTTGCTGATTTGTTATTATTATTTTTTATTTTGTTGTTTGGCCATACCAATAATGCTCAAGTCTTATCCCTGGATTTGTGAACAGGGATCACACCTAGATGTCCATATGTGTTACCATGGATAAATCAGAATACAGTCTCTTGTGAGGCAAGCATTCTAAAACTATAAAATATCTCTTACTCATGGTTTAATGTTAAATTTACCAGATTATTTGTTCACAATTCTAACTCATTTTTTTAATAAAATCCAAAATGGGAATAAATTTAATACTTTCACTTCTCTGTTTTGTGACATAACTGTATTAAATAACTAATAATTAAAAATATTAAGTCATTTTGTTTGACACAATTTAAGTCAAATATATATTTGTCAAGTATATATTTGCATAAGTATATCCTATTATTCTCTATGTAGCATTTATACTTAAATCCACTTTATAGTGATATTATTCTATTTTAGTAATTTAAGCTTTTCATGAATATGTCTTGGAAATACATAGTACTAATGCTTTGCTAAACACTCATATATATAATAAATTATTTTGGTTTTTTATTTGTTTTGGTTATTATATCTTAAAGGGTAATTGTGTGTCATAGAACATTTTTTCCAACATTGCTAAATAAAACAAGTCAAATATCTCTACAAAATTGTTTATAATAATAAATTATAATCTAACCAACAATGTATGAGACTAGGTCAATTATTTTTCTCAGACTAATTTTTGCTAATTGGATATCTATTTGTGTAATATTATTGCATATCAATATCAATTTTAAGTTTATTGCTAGTATGCTTGAATATATTTTCTTTTGATTTATGACTATCTTGATGTATACACTGCAAAGCTTTCAGTTAATTCAAATTGAGCATGTGTTTAAATTTGATTTTGTGTAAAATTTTTTGTTATTGCATAACTTTATTTGATTTCCTCAGGGTATATCTGAGTATTTTCAGTCTTTTATAAAATATATTTTATACTTGGATCTTCCCCTTAAAATTAGTTGTGCAATGTGGAAATGAATATTTTGACATGTTTTTATGTACCATTTAAAATACTCCTTATTCATACTTAAAATTTCAGGTACATTAAATCCTGTTTCAGAAAATTTTAGTGCTATGCCTTTTTGTGTTTAGTGAATTTTGGGCCATCCCAGTAATGCTTAGGGGTTATTCCTGATTTTGCACTCTTGGATTATTCTTGGCAGTACTTGTGTACCAAACTAGACACCAAGAATGGTATTTGGTCAGCTGCTTGCCAGTCCTTATAGTCACTGTAAAAAATTATAAATTAGTGTTTATATTTTTATTTAAACATTTTCTATATCATGAAGTTCTATAATCTACTATTACTTATCAATATGACCTCTTACATTTGGTATCACTTGCTGGGAAACAGCAGAAAACAATGCAGACACAATCCTTGATTGACATTGCTTCAATCACTGTCAGTTCCGACCTGACAGTTGTCAGTTCTTTACGAAGTTAGCACAAAAGGTATTGTCACTTATCAATCTTTTAAATTTATGATCAGATTTTAGAACAGAATTGTATCTATTTGTCTTGGTTTACGATCAAGAAAACCTGTTGCACTTTTACATGCATGTTTGCAATTTTTAAACTAGGGTTAGGCTTGAATTATATTCCCAAATGTTCTGCTACATTTCCTGTTCCAGAATTTAGACCTTCCCAAAATTAGATATAAGTTTTCAGGAGTGGATAAATGTACTCAATTCTAGATGACACTTTCCATAATTTATCTGCTTGTTCTCCTTACTAAAGACACTGAATTGAATTATCATTCTGAAATCACTATTTACAAGGCTTCTTGTATGCTAGCCTTGTGGAAATAGTCTTAAAGATTATATGCAATGTTGACTATCATTTTAATTATGTACTTGCTTTATAACCTATCAAAATAAATGTTAAATATTGCATCAGATGCATAGCAATCAAAATGAGTAAATTTACATTGTACAGAATGTAGTGAAATGGTAGAATTGGCTTAGTATATATTTTAAGTTATAAGTGATCAGGTCCAAAAAAACTGCCACAAGACCCATAGAGAACATTTTTCTTAAAAAATATTAAGATCTTTATGCTTTCGTGGTGTTTGGAAGACTCTTGTTCCGTCCTGGGTGATAAAATCAGACCTCCATACCAGTCAATGTGTGGAATTTGTGATAAAGTCTTTATTTGTGGTTCTAGAAGTTCTGCTCCCTCAGTGTCATTTGAATC
>PVKC010004757.1:0-34796 GCA_004027635.1 Crocidura indochinensis
TGAAGCTCACCACAAAGAGTGATGAGTGCAGTTAGAGAAATAACTACATTGGGAACTATCATAACAAAGTGAATGAATGAGAGAAGTAGAAAGTCTGTCTACAGAGTATAGGTGAGGGTGGAGGGAGACCTGGGATCTTGATGGAAATGTTACACAGGTGAAGGGGAGTGTGTTCTTTACATGACTAAAAGCCAACTGCAATCATATTTGTAATCAAGGTGCTTAAATAAAGATATTAATAAAAAAGAAATAAAGAGAATAGTAAAACAACTCATTATAAACTGAGATTATCTATATATATACACATACACCAACCTCTTTTTTAAAAAATTCTTATTGTTTTGAGAAAATGTGATTTTTTCAGGAAAATTTTATTCTGTATATTTAGTTAATAAATTATATGTTTACCATGACTTCAATGATTAGTAAAGGGAAGCAAAATATATAGGGTTTTGAATCACTTTGTTTTTAAATATGATTTACTCAGAAAAGTTAAACACTCCTACAGCATGTGACACCTTTTCTGTCAGTAGTATAAAAAATTTCACATTAAAAAAATAAGTATTGAGGCCAGAGAGATAGCACAGTGGCATTTGTCTTGAAGAACCTAACGTGGTTGGTTTGAATTCCATGTCCCATATGGTCCCCTGTATCTGCCAGGAGCTATTTCTGAGCAGATAGTCAGGATTAACCCCTGAGTACCGCCGGGCGTGGACCAAAAACCCCCCCAAATAAATAAATAGGTATATTAACTTCAAAATTTGGGGTAAAAACATTTCAAAATTAGGACTTGTCTAATTCCTATTTTCATTCTTCGATATATAAATCCAAGTTATTATAATTCTATTTAAATTTTCCAAAATGAATAAGTCAGAAAGCTCAATATGTATTTAGTTCATAAGTATTTGATTATCTCTATGTCCTTCTGTTATTAAAAGTAATAAGATATCCTTTATCCCCAGACTCTGGTTGCATGTTAAATGGCTTTGAAGCATTATCAACTGTTCAGGATTCTTTCTAATTTTATAAAAAAATACTTTCACAAAGTAAACACAAATATAAAACCATACTTAATATGAAAAGATTAAAAATTAAAATACCTCACAGCAATGATCTCCATTCAAACAATTTTGCATCATTGTGCTTGAATCTCCCTAAAGAACCAGCTTTGCATTTTGAGATGGATTTTTACCCTTCAACCATTAAACTTAGAGGTGATGACCAGTTCCTATTGGTGTTATCTAGCTTCCATTCATTAATTAAAGCTAGTTCTGACTGCATAAGTAGATAATACAGACTGAGAAAAAGAATCACCAACATCCAGGTGTTTGATGAAGAAATAAACATACATTAAGTGACAGAGTAAAAGCCAGAAAAAAAACTTTTTAATAACTTAAAGGAGAGGTTTTTCTCATCATCCTCTGTCAAAAACTTTAGACAGACATTAAAATGGGAATGCAGAAGTATTTTTGTTTTTGTGATTGTCAGTTTTGAAATCTGTTTGAAAAAATGTAACTTATTTAATAGAGTATATAGAGTAAAGGAATCTTATTAAATAATTATTTCAAAAATTTGTCTGAAGATTTATGGTAGATGTTAGAGTGAAAAGTACATGCTGTTTTAATGACATTTTATCTCTTTTTTTTACAAGACTATGGGAAAAGATTAAGTGGGGATGAATATTATTTATGATAGATTAATAAGCAAAATTTGTAGTAAGTGATGCAAGATACCTAATATGGGAAGGTAATTAAAAAGGTGATTATTAAGAAGTCTGGGTGGAGAATTTCCTCCATCTTAAAAATAGGGGAAGGATTCGTACAAATTTGGGAAACTGAAGAAAGAAAGCAAGGACTTAGGACATAAACCAATTGGTAACTTTTGTTTCTATAAGTTACAGAACAGTGATGGGGTCAGAATTATGTAAGAATTATGTAACTATGTCTTGCATTCTGTTGACCCATTCCATCTTTAAAACAGCATAAAGTCCTCTAACACTAACAGAAGTGATAACTGAGAACATAATTTGAATAAACCCTACCTAAACCCTGCTGGTGTGACCCAAAAGTCAGCCAAACAAAGAGTGAACTGGTGATAGTATATTTTGAGTGAAGAAGAGGATACAGAAAGGTGAGGATTTAAGAAGATATTAGATAGTTGATGAATTGTGAAGAAGAATCAATTATCTGGAAAACACTAGTCAGGTAACCTGGAAGCATTGTAGATTCACTTGCAGCTACTAATCATGAATATATAAAGAAATGGATAATTTTATTTATTTTTTCCACCAATACTCAATTTTAGGCTGTGGGTTGGGGTTGTAGAAGTGGAATTATTAATTTTAAAAAGCTATGGTTGTTTGCAGAGTAGTGATAGTAATTATAAACCATTGAACTATGAAAGGAAATAAGGATAGAAGCATGTTACATAATGCGGTATTGATGGATGAATAAAACCAGAACTTAAATGATCTTCAGTCATTGTAAACATAAAATTGGAAGCTATGATACAGAGAGTGATAACAGTTTTTGACTTCAGAAGTGAATTAGGAACATGCTTTTATATAGTACATGATGATGTTATTAAATATAAAAAGACAGAAATGTTAACAGTAAAGGTTTTAGAAAAGTCGGATCCTTTAGATCAATGCAGATATTAAGCCAGATTACAGGGAAAACAAAAAGATTTAAAAAATCTATATTGACAAGAGAGGCATGTGATGGAAATGCATAGAATAAAGCTTAAAAGGGGATGATGTTACTTGGGGACGATTTTATTTTATTTTCTTTTATTATAGGAAACTTTTCTGGAAACTATTTGGGAGTGAATAAAACATTGTCCTTAACACATGGTGCATTGAATGGGTATAATTGAATTTGGAAGGCAGAAAGTTTGAGAGATAACATTCAATTTAATAAAGTAAAAGGTGCAGAGGTGCAGAGTGGTATACACATAATATACCTTCCTTTATATTCCTCTATAACTATTTCCTCTCAGATTATCACTTATTGAATATTTTTGTGCAGGAATGCAACCCTATAACAAACATTTTTCATATTTCATATTCATTTTCATATTTTCTACTCTCAAGAACCTTTTGAATATGACTGGATTTTTTTAATTTAAAGTGGAAGAGTTTGTGTATTTTTCTGAAAGTCACCAACAAGTACATGATAGTTCAAGTTCAAATTTAAGAAGATTAAACAGAATTTGATATCAAGCCAATGTACAGGCTCTGGGATACATTTTTCTCATTTGCAAACCTGAAAAATATTAAAACCCATGTCAGAAATTTAGCTATATATGTAAATTAAAAACTCTGAGACAGGGGCCCAGGTGATAGCATGGAGGTAAGGCGTTTACCTTTCATGCAAAAACTCTGAGACTTACTCATGGCACCAAGTATAGATGTTAGTAAAAGACAAACTGCCTCTACATTTTTAAGTTTGTAGTTAATGCTGTAAACACAGGAGAAACCATTTAGAAAGTATAACATAAAGGATAACTTTTATTTTTTTCTTTACCTTTAATCTTTCCAAATAAGATGGTTCTCAAGTGGTACTCAAGTTGTGCTCAAGTCATTGGTGCTCAGGTCAGACTGAAGTAACTCAAAAAATATTCAGCTCTACAATACAGTAGGCCTGATGATTCAGTGTTTGCTAGTGCTCATATTGGACATATGGTGACAGGAGTTAAATCCAGGGCATTACATATACTAAATATTCATATACTGTACCACTGAGCTATCTTCCAGGTCTACATCATAGAGGATACTTTTTATTTTTATTTTTACTTTTTGGCATTTGGGACTGCACCCTTACTCTTGGCTTTGCACTCAAAAATTACTTCAGGCAGGCTTAAGTCCATATGGGATACCAGAGACTGAATTTGGGTTGGCTGCAGACAATGCAAAAGACCTACCTGCTGTGCTATTGCTCCAGCCCAGAGAATATTTGTAAATAAATATTTTATGTATTTAAAATTTGCACTGTGATAATTTTAATATACATGTGTTTTGAAATGATTAATATCTTCATTATATCACAAAGTTATCTGCATATTTAAAGTTGAAAAATTTATTATGACTGTTCCTTATTATTTGAAAAATAAATGAACCTGGAGAGCAGTTTGTTAACTGAAATAAACCCAGAAAAATTTCATCTAAATTCTCAGTAGAATATTACATTTAATAAACACTTTAAGTAGATTGATACATACTAGTGTCTGGGTGTTGGAAAAAACTGGGTCAAAGGGTGCAGAATTTCAGATATGCAGGATGAGTAATTATGGAGAGGTAATGTGTAACAAGATGTAAGAATAAATGATACTGTGTTGTATATGTGAATCTCTTCATTTACAATAACTAAGAAAGTAGCCTGAAATTATAGCTCAGTCAAGAGGCAATATACCTTCCATGGTGTATTACATTTTTAAAAAATATTAAAAATAACCACCAATTTGATGTGTATATATAAATAATTTGATGGTTCCTTTATAATGAAAATTTCTAGATTTGAAACCTCAGATTTTGCATCTGAGGCTTCCTTCTAAATAAGAATATCTTAGCCATCTGTGCAAATTTAAAAAAAATACTGATTGTCATTAATAGTATCCTTGTATCTGCCACATTTATGAGTATGAAGGTATCTGGACAAGAGCAAAATAGGGTGGAACTGAATGACAATGATTAAGTAAAGTGCCTGCATAATAGAGTATGATAGAGTATGACCATAATGATTCACTATGACTGAATAGATTTTCATTTTATTGATGAGGACAATGTATACTTTGACATGGATGAGAGCTAACTGCCTTTGAGGAGAAAGTGAACACTTCATAAGATTTTTGTTGAAGTGATTGTATGCTTTAGAAATGATTAGTGGAAGTAGCATAGAAATGCAGAGTATCAAAGTTTGATAAAATAAATAATTATTCATGGAGCAGTTATTTTCTGCTATTATAAATGCATTGCTTACATTTAATTAACAATTTTCTGGAGGTAATGCAATTGTGTTTGAAATGTGAAATTTTCTTTCATGTTTCTGATATGGCTTTCATGAACTTACTGGTTCTTGAACTGAGGTTATGTTAAGAGAGATGGGTATACCCTATTTAATTTGACATATCATTTGTTATTTTATAACTGTTTTCTACTGTGAGTGGTATACCTGTGTTACAACAACCATTTCTTTAAGTGTCAAATAGGTCCTTTGTTAGATGCAACAGACTTGATGTCATAAGGTCATGAAGGAAATCATTTCTGTAATCCCCAGATAATTATCTATACCTGAGTGATTGACAATAGAAAACTAAATAATCAGGGTGCTATCCTAAAATGGAGACACACCTTTTCTCCTGCTTTAATTCTTCCTCTTTTTATCAAAGAACAACAGTGGGGTAGAGGGTAGTCATAGTCCCTGAAGCAGAACTGCCGTTAGTTACTATTTTTGTAATTTCTTAGGTATAATGGTAGCTATGAAATCAGAAATTATAAACCCCAGATAATGATACATCTGTGGAATTTTCAGAATTGGTTAAGGCAGATTCGCCTTCATGATTCCTCTGCATGAACCACAGCAGACCAGCATTATATCCTGCACACTCTGAGAGAAATGGCCCAGCTCCCAACTTAATCTTAAGAAACTGCCAAAACACCAAATTTGTTTCTTATCTATAAACAGTGAACTCTATGGCCAAACAACACCTCAACATATTATGGTAGTGTCACTCCAGTAATAACATAGGAGATAGGATGGTAAAGTTACATAGTAATCTACCAAGCTCAGTGAGTCTAGCCCTAAACAGTAACACAAAGGGTTTAACTAGTACTAAGCACAGCCCACTAAATCCTTAGACATTGTCTTTAGAAACACCATAGATATAGCAATTTTTAAGTGACCTTTGTTGACCTATGTTTTGATAATCTCATTTGCCTTTGTGTTGTACGATGTAACATTAATTTGTTTCTGACTTTACGGATGTGCTTTAGTGGTGAGTTGAAAATTGGAGACACTGGTGAAGGGAAGATCACACTGGTGGTGGGATTGATGTTTGAACATTTAATGTCTTTATTGACTGCATCATGAACAACATGGTAAGTCACAGTGTTATAATAGAAATTAAAATATATAAAATAAAATCCTAGATAATATATTCTGCAACTCCAATGAATATGTTTTTTGACCTTTTAATACATACTTTAATATTTTTAATTTTATAATATAAAAGAAAAAAATACTCATCCTGAGTTCTTTTGCTATCACACTTTATTTTTCTGTCAGGGTTTGAGAAATCAGCTTTTCTCAATACCTACAAATGGCTCAACATGAGGACAAGTTTATTATATTCTCATTTAGTGTTATAGGCTCCAAAAATAGCATGCCTAGGTTTTCACAAAGAAAATATGTGACCTCAGTCACAATTAAAAACAAAAGCCTTCCAATTTTATTGTCTTTTATTTTTAGTTGAGATAAAATTAATTTATGTGACTCTATGTATTTCATCCTTTTCAGAGTATGTTATTAAACCACCACTACCACAAGTATCAATATTCCAACACTACTATCTAATATGAATTTAAACCAAAACTAAGAGTACAGAATTTGACAATTACATATTGATGAGAAAGAAATAAGGTTATTAGGAATAAGAACGTCTCAGGAAAATATCAGTCATTTCGTGATTCTGCTTTAAAAGACCTAATGTTATAAATAACAAAATGCCATTTTAAATTTTGCCTTTGAAATAGCTAGTGAAAATGTTTGTAAGTCAATCAGTTTAACAATTTTTGAAAGAATTTTATCTATTAAGTATGATATATATATAAATATGATTCAGTTTCTACAATGGTATAATGAAATCTATATATGAAAATTATTGTTGCTATAAGTCAAGATATATTTTAGAGATTTGTAGGAAATTATTTATTTTATGACCATGTTTCTAAAACATGTGTATGGAAAACATACATTTTAAAAAGAAATGGACATAAAAATACATAAAAACACATGTAAAACTCACTAGAAAGCAAATCTTGCTTTATTAGGATGTTTGTTTTTCATTTTATGAAACATCTATTACAATTTTATCATAAAAAGAATATTTTTTTGGTTTATTGTTTGTTTGTGAGCCACATCTAGTAGTGCTCAGGGATTTCTCCTAGCTCAAAGCTCAGGAATTACTCCTGGCACCTCTGTAGACCATATGGGATCTGTGAATTAAACCCGGGTAGGCCTCATGCAAGGCAAATGCTCTACCCCTTGTGCTATCACTCAGCCACTAAGGAGAGTATATGGAAGGAAAAAAAATCACAAATAGTAATTTTAAGCATGTGTACACGGTTACTTTCATAGATATTGTATCTTTTTAACAAAAATAAATGGCTTTTGGATCAACACTGCTGTCCTCAGGATTTACTCCTGAGTTCAGGAATCACTCCTAGCAAAACTAAGGAAAATATATGGGGTAAAGGGATTCAAATCCAGGTTGGGTATGTACAAGGCAAGCTCCTTATCAACTGTCTGATCTGTCTAGCAGCTTGGTTTTATCGTTCTAACATAAGTGTTCTAGAATATATTGATATGTACTTGCAGTGACTATTCTGAGCTGCAGTTCACAGTTCATTTTCAGATGAGTCATTGTAACTTCATTTTCTTTGTAGCTGCGCCATATAACACATAAATTGATATTTGTACACTAAAATTTAGCAAGTGATCAAATCATTATAAATTCTACCTTATACACACATAACTCTTAGAAAAGCGAAGTTACACTGAAAACTTCCAGTGGTTTGTGATGTACAGAAACATTGATATTTTTATTAAAAATAACTTATCCACAATTAAATCTGCTAAGACATCATTGTATTCTTTTGCCACCATCTTAGTCACTGACTCTCAAAGTCATCATAATCAAAGGCCTCAGAAAAGTTCCATTTACACAGAGAAGTTACTTAAAATTAAAAGTATTTACCATATTCTATTTAAAGTTAGAATAATATTTTCACAGAATTAGAATGTCTTTGTGTTTGTAACTAGAATTGTCACTTTCAGGATTTAGAAGATTTAATAAATATTGAAATTAGTATTTTTTGAAATAATTTGTCTCTAAAATCTTAGTTCTAATTAAAATAAACAATTTAGGGGGCCGGAGAGATAGCATGGAGGTAAGGCGTTTGCCTTTCATACAGAAGGGCATCAGTTCGAATCCTGGCATTCCATGTGGTCTCCTGAGCCTGCCAGGAACGATGCAAGGAGTAATCCCTGAGCACTGCCCGGTGTGACCCAAAAAACAAACAAACAAACAAACAAAAAACAAAAAAAATGACCAAAAAATTTAAATATCCCACATTAGAGATTTTATTAAACCATAAGATTTTTGTAAATGCATTTTATGATTATACATTTCAAATAGAGCATACATATATGACCTAACTTTTTATAATGAACATATGTATGCAATGTATGTATGAGCAGTTTTATATATATCCATATGTGTACATACATTTTATAGAACATAAAATAAATATTTCTTCTAGACCTTTTTCTCACTTTCATTTAAAGATAAAAGCTCAATGCAGAGCCTTGGAGTAAGTGACCAACTTACTTTTCACTTGTATTTTTCCTCTCTTGCTTTTTAAGAGATATTGTTAGCCAGTGCAAAAAATATATATAAATTGAAATAACTTTATAATTAAATAAATTGCAATGCATGTAATCTATACAATAAGTCATGTTTTCCCGTCTGTGGTGCCCTTTCAATTCTCTGCATGACATTCCTGTCTAAAAGGCATTAATAGAGACATTCTGATCTTGAAAGGAAAAGTGAGGAAAATCAACATCTAAAACTCAGAAAAGTCCTGGGTAGTAAAAGGTCTTTGTTCTGCATAGTGTTCCCCCACAGAGGAACAAAATTTTCTTTTAGCTTTTACATTTGACTCCTAGGTTCTGAAATATAATAATCAAAGCTTTTTGCTACCTTGTGTTGAATCTCCTGTACATGAAATCTTTTTATTTAGCAAGAAATGGAATTCTAGTTCCCAAATAACTTTATGAAAGATTGAACATTTGCCAGTTAAAAATATCTTTTTATTATGATGTTACAAGAAACTCTTGGTAGGCCACTGGGATAATTAGAGATGACTGGAGGATATTTAACGAGTTTTTCAGGGTGCATTTGAGAATAGTTTATGCATTATCATGTGCTTCTTATAATTTTATCTTTCTCTCTCTAGATGTCAAGCTACCCTGGTGTTAGTGTGCTTAAATTAGAGATAGAGAATATGTTGATAACTAGACAAATATAACTCTTGCAAATATTTTTGTAAGGATATCTTCTTACAAATATAATATAAGGATATCAGCTTACAAGTATACCTCTGTACAAAAGTGAGACTTTGTTTTCTCACTTTTGCTATGTACCTTACATTCATCTTCTTAGAGTAGTATAAACCAATCAATAGTTCATCTCAAGGAAAGATGTGCTGTGTGTTTGCAAAGAATGAAAATGCCATTGTGTTGTAGTTAAGTGGAAAGAATAAGTATTGAGAATAACCTTGGCTGGACTGAGAGATCATACAGTGGGTATGGAGCTTGCCTTGCATGGAGTTGAGCCAACTTAAATCTCCCAGAAATCCCAAATGGTTTCCCCAAAGAATTCCAGAAGTTATTCCTGAATGCAGAACCAAGAGTAAGCTCTGAGGACAGCTTACACAAATAAAACTTAAAATACTTCCATATTGTTCAGTGTTTATTGAATATTGTTTACCTGATTTCCTGTTTTACAAGAATTGGTAAAGGAATGCCTAGCTGGATAGTCAAGCTATTTTTTTTTAGGTAGATTCTTTGTGGCATTAGAAACATGAACTTAGGGCCTGGGAGATAGCCTGGAGGTAAGGCATTTGTCTTTCATACAAAAGGTCATCGGTTCGAATCCCGATGCCCCATATGGTCCCCTGTGCCTGCCAGGAGCAATTTCTGAGTATGGAGCCAGGAGTAACCCCTGAGCACTGCCGGGTGTGACCCAAAAACCACACAAAAAAAAAAATTAAAGAAACATGAACTTGTGATGAATTAGAAAATAATTTACAAGTTCCCAACAGTTAATGAGTTCATTAAAGAAGGAAAAGAACTTTCTTTATCTATTCTCCATAGGAATAGGTGTGGCAGCTAAAGAGGAGATGCCTGAGCTACTGTATTTTCCCTTTCTATTGGGACTAGTGGATATTATATTTAGGTTAAGTTATAGGTGATCTTTCCCTAGAACATAAATTCCTTTTGCTAGAATTAAACTTCTTTATCTTTTCTCTCAACTTATAAATTAATAATAGACTTTAGGTTTAGTGCAGATTAGTGGCGAGTCCTTCATTAAATGAAAGGTGATTTGGTCAGATCGGCTTTATTGTGAATTGCAATTGTATTGCAAATAAGAGAGTTCGGGCCACCTGCATCTAAGAAGGCAGGAGAATTTAGATTCATTTCATCAATTGTCTTTTTGTGGGTTGACACCTTTGCAGGAGAAAAGAGATGGCTTGGAGCTTCTTCATACTAACAAATTTGCTAATATTTACAGCAGGACAAAGTGAAAACACCCAAATGGATGGTTTTTGAACTTCAAATTTGTTTAACTCAAACAAAGTTGAGAAAAGATACAACAAAAATGTTAAAATTTGCAAAATAATAGGGCTGGAGTGGTGGCACAAGCCTTAAGACCTCTGCCTTGTGTATGCCTGCCTAAGATGGACAGCAGTTCGATATCTCAGCATCCATCCCAGAAGGTCCCCTGACCCAGGAGTGATATCTAAACACATAGCCAGGAGTAATCCCTGAGCATCACAGGGTGCGGTCCAAAACCAAATAAATAAATAAATATAAAATTTGCAAAATGAATGCTGGTAGATGTCTAGTTAAAAATAAGAGCAATTAAAAAGTTGAATAAAGAATTTGATGCTGCTCTTTATCACTGAGAGGGAAAAGGAAAGGAGGTGAAAGATTTCTTTTCTGTAATTAATGAAATTAAAATGAGTAGCAAATCAAGCACTAACATCAGAGGTGTTCTGTCCTAGAACCTTATTTTTAGAGATTTAGTTGTAGAGGAGCTAAAATTCTTGAAGTGTATAGTAAAGGGTTTATTAAAATGAAATGAGAAATGTTAACATTTAGACTGGACTCACAGTGCCATTATTAATTCCCTATGACTTATATATGGCCACCTGATTCATCAATAACAGACCAGGCAAAATGGCAGCCTCAATATCCACAACTTTTAATAACTTGGGAATAAAACAAATAATATTCTCAGAAAGGTGACATTTCCAGAAGTTGGATATCTAGGGTCTAAGGTTAGTAAGCCAAATCCAACTGGACAAATCTGGTCTGATATTTTTGTCAATAAATCTAGATTGTGACATAGTACAACTCTTTAATTTTCTATATTAAGTCTAGCAATACACATAATATTGCCTGCTTTTGCATCTGTCTCAAGATTTTCTTACATGTACTGAGTTTAATAGCTGAAACTGAAGCTTATAACTCACAAAAATTAAAAATACATAGCATTTGGTTCCTCATAAAAAATGTTTGAAATGGGGCCCAGGAGATAGCATGGAGGTTAGGCGTTTGCCTTTCATGCAAAAGGTCATCGGTTCGTATCCCGGTGCCCCATATGGTCCCCCGTGCCTGCCAGGAGCAATTTCTGAGCATGGAGCCAGGAGTAATTCCTGAGCACTGCGGATGTGACCCAAAAACCAAAAAAAAAAAAAAAAAATGTTTGAAAATGCCTCTTGATACCATACCAAACCACTCTATTTTCATGTGTCACATAAAACAAGAGTAATATATTAATTTCATAAAGTTTTCAAAAAAAGACAATTTAACCTTTTATTATCTCATTAGTAATCAAGTTAATCTATTTACTACAATTCTTTACCTAGTAATCTATTGCTGAGCATGTAGGTTCATGGTGATTCTATGTTTTGGGTATTTCAAGTATGAAAACAGGGGGTCGGAGAGTTAGAATGGAGGTAAGGCATTTGCCTTGCATGCAGAAGGAAGGTGGTTACAATCCCAGCATCCAATATGGTCCCCCAAGCCTGCCAGAGCGATTTCTGAGCAAAAAGCCAGGAGTAACCCCTGAGTACTGCTGGGTGTGACCCAAAAACCAAATTAAAAAAAGTATGAAAACGGATATGCACATATACTTCAACTTTGTGTTTTTCAAATTCCAGGAATGCTAGTGCTATAATCCTTTAGTATTTCCATTTCCATTTTTATGTGCTTTTTTTTTAGCTTTTTTTTTTTTTTTTTGGTTTTTGGTTTTTGGGTCACACCCGGCAGTGCTCAGGAGTTACTCCTGGCTCCATGCTCAGAAATTGCTCCTGGCAGGCACGGGGGACCATATGGGGCACCGGGATTCAAACCGATGACCTTTTGCATGAAAGGCAAACGCCTTACCCCCATGCTATCTCCCGGGCCCCTTTTTTTAGCTTTTTTCCCCTTCTATTTGCTGCTGTTAGGACCAAGAGATAATCTTAGTTGTGATACTCTCTGGGATTTGAACATTTAGTGACAAGTGATGAGACACTTTGTTGCAGTGTGCTGGAGATTGCTAGTTTATTGCAGAACTGGGTATCACAAATGCCTAAGCTAGGAACTCAAAAGGCAGAATGCTCTATTAGTAAGCATTCACTGCCCCATTTCAATTTTTTTAAAAATAATATCCATGTAATACAAGCTGCACTTCATTCCTTACCATGATGTGTGAGATTTCCATTTTTTATTACCTAAAAACACCCGTTAATTCAATTCTTTATTACATAATCTATTCTCAGAGATCATAGCCGATTGTGGTAGTATATGTTTTTATAAATAATAAATTATATTTAATTTTGGAGGGTCATACTTGGCAGAATTCAGATCTTATTCTTAGCAGCGTGCTCAGGAGTTACTTGGGGGACCATATGGAGTGTTGAGAATCAAGTCTGGTTTTGCTTCATGAAAGGCAAATGCCTTACCTGCTCTCCTATCATTCCAGGCTCATGATGTTGAATAGTTTTACATGCATTTTTGATGCATGTTTCCCCCAAAGATTTGAAGTATCTATTCAGGTCTTTTGTTCATTGTTCATTATTTTTTATATTTGACTTATATGAGCTCTTCACATAACTTGATATTTACCTCTTCGATGTATTATGTGTAAATATTTCTCCCAGGGGCCCGGGAGATAGCATGGAGGTAAGGCGTTTGCCTTTCATGCAAAAGGTCATCGGTTCGAATCCCGGTGCCCCATATGGTCCCCCATGTCTGCCAGGAGCAATTTCTGAGCATGGAGTCAGGAGTAACCCTTGAGCACTGCCGGGTGTGACCCAAAAACCAAAAATAAATAAATAAATAAATAAATAAATAAATATATTTTTCCCAATTTCTTGCCTTTTTTTAACGTTTTTAACTTTCTTGTTTAACATTCATTTTAGAGCCACACCTGGAGATGCTAGGAGACTATTTTTGATTCCAGGCTCAAAGATTTCTGTTGGACGTTTTTGGTGGATTATATATGACTCCACAAATAGAACCTAGGTCTATTGACATAAAACTCAAATGCCCTTCCTACTGTGCCATTATTGCTCTGGCCCTCACTCTGTTCAAGTTTAATTTTTGATTTGATGCAATGTCTTTCTTTTCTTTTTGTTGGTTTTGGGTTCATACCCAGCTGCACTCAGGGATTACTTGTAGCTCTGCACTCAGAAATCACTCCTTGCAGGCTTGGGGGACTATAATTGTTGCCAAGAATCTAACCAAGGTCTATAGGAGTTGGCCAAGTGCAAGGCAAATGTCCAACTGCTGTGTTATTGCTTTTGCCACTGTCATTTATTTTAAATTTTCTTTCACTCCTCCTGCCATCGTAGTTATTTTTTCAAATGCATAGTTAATGTTGAAGTCCAATCACTTATTGTATTTTATGTTATCAGTTTTATAAAGCCTTTACTACATTTGAAACTTAGTGTATTTGTGTGTGTACATATCAAATGCTAAATGAAGGTCATTTGTACTTTCAGTTAATTTCTTTTTGCCTATTTCTGTCTAGGTTTCCCAGCACCATTTATTCAAAAAATGTTTTCATTGTAAAATATTTTGTCATAAATTCAAAGTAGGGGGAAATGTCAATAAGCCTAATCGGAATAATTTCTTAATTGTAAAGTGCATAATGACATTAGCAATTATTGAGGATACAAATATTGTTATAATAAACCCAATTTGTTGGGAATTTAAAGGTTATACATATTTAAACAAAATAAAGTTGCATAGCATGATGTTTCTGCTCTAGGTAAGAAAAAAAAGGAATAGAAAAATGCAAGCTGTGTTGTTTGCTAAAAGTGACAACATATATGAAGTCATAATTTCTAAATAGCTTAAATCAATCCAGGAAGTGAAATGTAAATTTTGACTATTTTTAAATTATTCTATTTACCTCAATGCAAGTGGCATTAAGAAAGTAAGTTAGAGGAAACCAACAATTGAGTTGTAGCTAAATCATATTTTTGCATTCAATTTTGTTTTTAGTATAAATTAAAAATAAAAAAAATATCTGGAATGGTTAAAGTCAGGTCCATTAATAGATCTGACACTTTATTTACTTATTTTTTTTTGTTTTGTTTTTTGGGTCACACCCGGCAGTGCTCAGGGGTTACTCCTGGCTCCATGCTCAGAAATTGCTCCTGGCAGACACAGGGGACCATATGGGGCACCGGGATTCGAACCGATGACCTTTTTCATGAAAAGCAAACGCCTTACCTCCATGCTATCTCTCGGGCCCCCTGACACTTTATTAAGCTTAGTACTTATGGACCAGAAGATAGTAAGTTGATTGCTTTGCACTTGGCAGACCTAGTCTTGGACTGCAGAACCTTTTCTAGTATCATCTTCCAAGCCCCAACAGAAGTGATCCTTGAGAAATGTCAGGTGTGGTCCCCCAAACAAAGCAAAAATAAAAAAAAAAGTACTTAGTGGCTTTTTCTTGGTTATAAATAATACTGATAATTACCTTTAAATGAGTAACATTAACACGTAAGAAAATAATTATAATCGAGGACAGAATTAGGATGAAATCCAGAAATTAAAAAGATGTATTATCTCTTGTGTTATTATTTTTATAAGATTCATGATCTTAGTAAAATTATTATGTTAAAATATATTACAGGGTAGAAAAAAGCATAAAAACATCATTAAAACTGTTTTCTTTGCTGAAAATTAATAGATATTCCAAAAACCACATAAAGTTATGATAAAAATGTTCTGAAAATTTTGTGCAGTGCATTTTCTTCTAAATGAGGAAGTTACTAGAAAGATAACAAACTAAATCAGTTTAAGCACAAAATATAGCAAAAATCTTACAAAACAGATTTTATTTTTATTTCAAGGAAACTACAAACTAACAGATACTAAATAAGTTTGTTTAGGATGCCAGAAAGTTAGGACAGGAGTGCTTGCCTTACATGTGATCAAGTAGACAAATTGAATCTAATCCTTGACACCACATAAGCCCTGCCAGAAAGGATCCCTGAATACAGAGTAAAAAACTGCCAAAAAAAAAAAAACTGCCCAAAATATTGCCAAAATAGTATATATTGCATGTATAGATATTCTTTACTATTTATAACAATGATTATTCATTCACATTGTGACACAAAAATTATTAAATAATTTAACAAAGAATTTGTGATCTGTGAACCGATTTTGCTCAATTCATTATTCACTGATTTATTAAATGTATTTAAACATCAGCAAGTGCCAAATTCTGTTACCAGGGATAACAAATAAAATGAAAGATTAATGCCCTTCGTTTTCTTGTATTGATATTAGTGTTTTTCTAGTGTTTATTTCCTAAACATTTTTAGAAAGTTATTAATAAAAATGTGATTAATAATCTAACATTATTCCATATAATTGAGTTTTCAATTAAACATGAGTTTGAATATATATAAAATGTATTTTAACTTTTTAATAACTTGACATGACGTACTTGCACTTTATAAATTAATATATAAATACACACACTATTGTATATGGTATATACATACACATAATTAAAACAGTAAGACTATTTGCTATATTTAATAAATATAATATTTGATATATAATTAGTATATAAACGAAAATATTAATATTTTTCTTTTATGACATTTGCACTTATAGATATATGAACTGACTGATCTGGTATTATACAAAATTTATATGTAAATTTTGCATTTGGTCTGATATTTCTTTTCTTTTCTTTTTTTGTTTCTCAGCCACACCTGGATGCGCTCATGAGTTACTCCAGGGTTTGCGCTCAGAATAGCTCCTGGCTAGGGGGACCATATGGGAAGCCAGGGATCGAACTTGTGTCCGACCTGGGACAGCTGTGTGCAAAGCAGACATTATACAGCTGTGCTATTACGCAGGCCCCCTATTCAGGATAATTTTTAAAATATTTGAAGAAACAGGTTAAACTTGGTTTACTTTGTATGTTTATATTTAGATAGTTATGTGTTTATACATTTGTTATTAATTTTATTCCAAATTAAGTTTTTATTACATTTTTGGTAGTACTATGCCACTAATACTTTATCTTTCCAGGTATATTGTAAGTGTACTTTTAGTTCTTTATTGAATTCAGACACAGTTTGTAACTTTATTATTTTTTTTGTAATGATTGCTTCTTGGCTTTTTGGCTAAGATCAAGTGTAGTATTTTTTTGTGATTAATATTATTTCTATGTAGTTTCTATGTAATGGTTTATTTTTTCTATGTAAACCAGCAATGAATTATGTATAACAAACACCAAATGCCATCAAATGTTACCTAATCTGTGAAAATGATAAAGATAATAAAGATAATAAAGTACACATGTTTGTAAATGCTACCCAAATTTAAAGCAAAACCTACCTTTAAAATACTAATAAAAGTAATTGTTTAATAGGTGTTCTGTTTGCTTTGAATAATTTGTGCTCCCTCTAATTTTTCATAAGTATTATTTTTTCAATAATAAGAATTTTTAATCTTGTGTGGTATAATATTTTGAATTCAAAAAATGTAATATATGCCACACCCCATTAATTAAGTTAGTCATTTTGTTTCTCATATACTTTTCTTTCTCATTTCTGCAGACTTTCAGTGTTGATCCCTGTTTCAGGTGTCAGTCAACATGAAAAGCAATCCTGAGAGGATATAGTTTTGAACTTACATAAAGGTTCTGTCTCATCAGGTTTAAGTTGTCCCTGCATCAGTGACCTTAAGGGCTGTGGTTCACTGATATTGCAAACATCTCTTTCTGCATGTCACTTCCAGTTAACAGACATATCCTGTCAACTCTGTGATAGACTATTGCCTCATATAACTCTCCTTAGGGATAATGTATCATCTGGATCCTCTCTAAGCTTTTAATATTATTTACTTTACAAATTATTTAAGAAATAAAAAATATTAGGCTGTGTGGTCAACACAAATGAAAAGGAAAGTGCACCATATTTTTGTCTTTCAATGTATGGCATTTGTTTGAAAGAAGATTTACAATTTGGGGTTGTATACTTCTTAATATACCCCTAAAATGCACAAACACATAGTTATAACCCAATATAAAAAAAAGCTCAATGTTCTCTGTCCTTACACATGATTTTGTATCCACAATAAATGATAATGCCCTCAAATTTTACTCTGCAGAAATTAATTAAATGTAGCAGAAGCAAAATAATAAATTATAAGCACAGTTATAAGGTAAAACTTTTTCAAATGTATTATCCTATGTATCATTCTCTCTATTTCATTATATCTGAATGTCAAGCTTCCCTTTCTCAAATATTTTCCCTATCTGTGTGGTATCTTCTCCCTCATTTCCAGTGCAACTATTATTCCTTTCATTACTCCAGACAACTATTACTCCTTTCATAAATATTACAGTTTCATAACTACTTTTATAACACACATTGCTTTAATTCTTCATATCTCACTTTTAATAACCATTAAAGTGAGAAAAGAGAATATAATTGTCTCAAAAATTATGGAAGGGCATTTTGAGGTTCTAAGCAACCAAACGTGAAAGTTATTTTTATTATTTTGTTTTAAATTAGAACAGTAATTACTAACTAGCATACTTATTAGTAATGAGCACTAATAAAATAACTAATATTCAATTACTAGTTGAGAAATAAACTTTAGAAATCAGATTGTCTCATAATTTTTCTTATCTGTATTTCAAATATTTAAAACAAACCCCAATATATTTTATGCCTTTTACATTGTGATACAAAGTCTTACATTTCTTACAAGTAAAGTTTCTTGGATTACAGGTTTGAATTGATGACTCAGTCTTAGGAGTACAAAAATTTCCATATTGATGCTTAAAATATAGATAAGAAATACAAATGAATGGTCATAATACAGTGCAGTGTCTGAAAACTTTATGTATTCAACACTCAATTACTAACTAGAATATCAAGTTAATAAATGAATAAAGATGCTAATGAGTAGAGGCATGTCATATTTGTAAATAGTGTCATAAGCAATAGGCTAGCCCTCTAGGCCAGAAAAATAGTAAAGAGGGTAATGTCCTTGTCTTGTATGAGATAATTATGAGGTTTCATCTCATAATTAAGAGGGAAAAAAGAGATTTAAGTTTCAAAGATCTTGGTTTTCTCATTCTTGGACAATATTCAAAAAAATAGCCTCCTGCCCCCTCATTATTAGGAATTCAAGTTACATTTAGCTCAGTGTTTACCTGTTTTAAGTCTTGGTGTTGACAATTCAGACTGGTTTCTAGAAATAATTCCATCACCTTACTAAGGTTCTACAAAGATTGATCAAGAAATGTTATATATTTCAACATTTAACTATATTTAAAAAGACAGCTATAATTGTACATGGTTTTCACCTTCATACTACTGACTTCATACCTTGCTTTAAAATAGACTTGATATTATGGTAGGCAAATAGTAATTCATTGAACTATAATACTTTTTGGTATTCAATACTTGAATACAAATTAATACTGTTCTTTGTTTTAAATTTGTATCTAAATATAGGCAGTTTGACATTATAGATTTATGTAAAGTGTTTAAAGTTTAAAATAAAGTACTAAATATTTAAATATAAAATAAGCTTAATTTTAATAATATATGAAAATTAGAAAAAGTGAATTCTATTATGAATTATATATTGAGGTTAGAGATAGTTAAAATGAGCTTTACATGGTATTCAGATGCAAGTCTCATGTATTTCTATATGATTTTCCATGTTGATTACAATTAGACTAAATTTTATCAGGTAGCTATATAACTAAAATTCTGATTATAAGCTTAGTCTCTTAAAGTTCCATATGTACACAGTAAATTATAGAGAGAATGACACAACCTTGTAACTTTGATAAAATGGTGAATACATGACTTTTATTTATTTAAAATTCTTATAAATTGTTCTCCTTATTCTTACACTACATTTTATATGCAGCAAAATACCTATGCACATGCACACAAGCACACACAAACTTGTATACACAAACTTTGGAACATAGTTTTGATGTGACTGGTTTAATTCTTGAATGAAGTATGAGTTTAGTTGTGAATGACTAGTGTATTTAAACAAAATTTATAAACAGATATTCTCCAAATCACACAATTACAATTCACTATCTTGTTACAGGTATTTCAGGACTGATAAATGGCTTTAAGTTAAGCTCCATCCTCAAGAACACATTATGAGAAAGCTATAAAATAATCAACACTGTTTTTGACTTCCACTTACTCCAATATTTTACTAATTTATGATGTGATATAAGAATTACATTTTATGAGCATAATTACATGCTAAGATCATTTTAAAAGGTACACTTAAGGTTTAAAATGAAAAATGAAAAATATCTTAAACCCCCTTTGATACAAAGATAAAATTTGTTTAAATATAACTCTCAAAAATGTTTTACTAAATACTCTCCATAATTTTAGTTCACTTCACTTTTTGCTTTTGATCTACATGGGATTAGAAACGCCACTCTTTTCTTCTTTTCCTATTCTCAACTCCCTCAATCCTCACCTCCTCATTTTTCTCTTTTGCTAAGTACAAATTATAACACATACACACTGTGCCAGGTACTATACACAAAAAGAAATATAAAATAAGATGTATGCCATAAAGTGCCTCCAATTTTTATGGAAATGATAATTTGTAAGTGCATTGATTTTAACTTTGCCTATTAAGAAATATAATAAAATTACTGCTAAGTTGTTTGAATGTTACATGTTACAAGGAAATTAAAGAATACAAATTTTCACTATGAAAATAAATGTATTATTAAATATTGTAATATAGCAGGAAAATATGTGTACCATAATTTTACACATGTTTGCATTATATTTGGGGAGAATAGGAAAATTATTAGACAGAACCAATTAAAAATTCATAAATAATTCTCTAAAGAAAAGAGAATAGAGACAAATAGACACCAGACATACAGATTAAAACATATTTTAAAGAATATTAAAAGGATTACAGGAATAAAAGGGAGAAATTTTATTCATCATCCAATAATATCTACTTACTTTTCATGCCTTTCTATGGTTATTTCTTGAATCATACCATGATAATTGATTTGTGTGACAATTCCAAATGCCATACATAATCTCTAAACTCAGAATATAAAATAATGAATTAACACTTTTCTAAGAACATTTCTTCCCTTTCCTTCACTTCCCTCCCCTCCCCTACTCTTTAATTCCCTGCCCTGCCCCTTTCCTCCCATCCTTTCCCTTTCCCTCTCTTCTGTTCTCTTCCCCTTACTTTCCTTCCCTTTCCTTTTCTTTTATGTCTTCCCTTCCTTTTCCTTTATTTCCTTTCCCTTTTCTCCACTTCCCTTTTCTTTTCCCCTTCCTTTCCCTTTTCCCTTCTCCTCTGTTCCTTTACCTTCCCTCAATTCTTCCCTCCCCTTGCATCTCTTCCTTTTCTTCCCTAACTCCACACCACTTCCTATGCAAACTGTAATTTTTTTCATAGAAATTGTAAATTTGCAAGTAATTAAAATTTTCTTGGTCAATGGCCAGATATAAACTGAAAGTCCTCTTAGGTAGGGCCATATTCTACAACCTAATGTTTAAAAAATATTAATTGCTGGGCGGTGGCGCTGGAGGTAAGGTGCCTGCGCTAAACTAGGACAGACATTTATTTTACAATGTTGTTCATAATACAGTTTCTGCCAACATCGTCCCGTTACCAGTCTTCCCTCCACCGTTGCTCTTAGTTTCACATACACCGCAAAGGCTACCCTCTTTATATGCAAAAACTAGTTTACTTTATATCACTTGTAGGAACTAAATGGAGATGGAATTGTCTTTAAAAATACTTTATTAAAAAAATTAGTGAAAACTGATATATCTAACTATGGGGTCATTAAGTTATTGCCTGAAGATTGAGTAAACTGTTAATTGCTAGTTAAGCATTCAGTATTGGATTTGCTTGTTGAGTTTAGGTGGCTTCTATGCTACATCTAATTTGTTGTGTTCTTACTGTGATGCCAGTATTGAAAAATTTGAAGGTATTATGTGACTGTATGTAAGAAAAATTGGGAGAAACTACCTGCTCTCTTTCCAAAAAGATCCTAGAGTTTTCAGGTCTCAAACCAACATTCTTAAAGTTTTTGTTAAGTTTGTCATCATTGCTGTGATTGGTCATGAATCAGTGTGTTTACACCACTGGTTCAGTGGCAATTGTGGGTTGTGTGTGCAGCTACCAGTGCTTTGTCAGAGTAGGAAATTGGCCCAGTCATTCATTGATGGGTACCCTAGAGTTTTCAACTTTGAAAATGTTGTATCCATAAAATTTTACAGCCTGGCCTGCATCTCTTTTGAGAATAAATGAATATAAGGAGCTGGCCAATGAGCTTACATGGCAGCAGCTCTGGAACAATTGTATGACTTCTAGGGCTAATCTTATACTGCTATAATATAGGTCATCAACATGAATGCCATCCTCTAAGAAACATCCTCTAAGAGTGGGCAGAAAAATGAACAGTTAAATTAATTTTAGAATTTGGATATACAGAAATCAAGTGAAAAATTTCTTTGTTTTGTTTTCTAAAATGTTTTGAGTTACTTCATTACATATCAATTGAAACTAATAAAGAATTCTATGAGGGGCCTGAGAGATAGCATGGAGGCAAAGCGTTTGCCTTGCATGCAGAAGGTTGTTGGTTCAAATCCCGGCATCCCATGCAGTCCCCTGAGCCTTCCAGGAGCGATATCTGAGCATAGAGCCAGGAGTAATCCCTGAGCGCTGCCAGATGTGACCCAAAAACCGAAAAAAAAAAAAAAAAGAAAAAAAAAGAAAGAAAAAATTTTGAGTTTTTAATATGGTATTTTGCTTTTGGAAATAGTTGCAACTGACCCCAAATTTTCCAATATATCCTTTTATTATTTTTTTTTTTTTGGTTTTTGGGTCATACCCGGCAGTGCTCAGGGGTTACTCCTGGCTCCGTGCTCAGAAATTGCTCCTGGCAGGCACAGGGGACCATATGGGGCACCGGGATTTGAACTGACGACCTTTTGCATGCAAGGCAAATGCCTTACCTCCATGCTATCTCCAGGCAATATATCCTTTCTTAAAAAATTCTAGAGTCTGTGATATAGCTGCTACTTTTGAATGGAAAATAGAATCTGGAATAGCCCCATCTTTGCTACTAGCAATATATGAGAGTCAGAATCAGAAAGATTTTATTTCTGTCTTTTGAGTTCTTGCCAGTGTTGGCAAAACAATGGAAACTGTTCAAATTTTCTGTTTGAGAGCTGGGAAAGCTATAGGTTTTATAAAAATGTATACAGAGGCCTAGACACAGAGACTTAGAAGACAGGTTATTTAAGGCTAAGTATTTCTCTGAAAGACAATAACTCAAGAAACTATGCAGAATGTATTATTAGTTCTACTTTTATTATGAAAATTCTATGGTTCAGAGTAAAAAGAACATGCCAAGGTCATGCTGTCAGAAGAATCTTTCTGAAAACTGCTAAGAGTATAAATAGTGAAAAGAAAGAATATAAAGGGCAGTTTCTTATATTTATTATATAACTTTGTTTCTGAACACACATGCCCACTTTATTTGTATAGGAAAGAAGTGATATCAGAAAGTAAGGTCTTTAACACATCTCCATGTACTATTTCTACTATCTTAAATTCATTTATAGAATATTTTACAGAACTTTTTTCTCCCCTTTACAGGACACTTATAACAATGTTCCCTGGAAGACTATATATGACCACTTAGAAAAGATCTTTCAGTCAAATAGCAGGCATTCTTCTCTCAACTACCAGAATGATAATCTAATATTTTAAGTGATTGAAGCATAAGAAAAAGAAGGGGGGAAAAGGGAGGAATATTTTATTCACATATTTGTCTAGTATAAGTTTTGAACAAACAAAATAAAGCGGAAAAGATATCTTGCTCAGTTTTAGAAATTACAAACCTATTTGCAACCAATATTCTTATTGTTACAACCCTAGCTGCTTTTTTTTAATTAAAAAAAAACCAACATGGATATAATTGAACCCGTATTGAAATGATGTTAGTAGATAGAATAGTCAGGGGAAAAAAACACAATGGAATTATATCTGATATGAAGACATATAAGAAATAAGTAAGTTTAGGTAGAGTTCATAGTCCTAAAGGGGGGCAGAAAAAGTAATTTAAAGTTTCTTAATTTCTAAATTACTGGAACACAGTAACCCTCATGAACGGTTTGACTGAAAGGAGATCTGTATTCATCATTTTGTTTGCCACCTCTCCTGGAGGAAGACAGTCCATAAATATTTTACATTAGCTTCCTCCACTCTTTACTCACCTATTATTGAGATTTAAAGACCCATGCAAGCTTGATTAGCATTAAGTAGGTATTTTTGTCTGTTAATGTCTGTCATTTTTCCCATATTGATTGACACTGAACAATAAATATCATACATAAAGGTCTGTCAGGGCTCTCTCAAACCATGAGACTGGGAGCCCCTGACCCTATACTTTTCTGTTATGACTGTCTTGTTTTCTTTTCTTTTCTTTTTTCTTTCTTTTCTTTTTCTTTCTGTTCTTTTCTTTTTATTTCATTTTCTTTCTTTTTTTCATTTTACTTTTCTTCTTTTCATTTTTGGTTTTATTTTGGTCACACTCATTTGTGCTCAAAGGTTATGCTTGACTGTGCTCAGAAATTGCTCTTAGCAGGATTGTGGGACCATATGGAAATCTGGATAAGGAACCTGAAGCAACCACATGCAAGGAAAAAGTGTTATTTATCTGGTCTCCTATATTTTTAATTCCCACAGAGCCTCTACTTCAGGCCCATTCACCTGAAGCTTGGATACTTCAAGTGGTGTCCAAAAAGGAACTTGCAACAATAGAAACATACCTGATATCAACTGAAATTGGTGAAGCTGGGGGTTGGGGGGGGACTGAGGTCCCAGAACTGAAGGAAGGAGTCCCCAACAAATGAGCCAAGCTCAAAGAGTGAGTGTTTTGGAAGGTTCTTATACTGGGTATAATGGGGCAGAGTAATTCCAAAGAGAAGTACATTTAAAGTCCCAAGATCTCAAACATACAATTCAGGAGTAAAAATTTAAAATAAAGCCTTTTAGCAACTATTTTATGCAATTAGTAAGCATTGCTATCTGCTGTCCTTGTGATTATCTTAGCATTTGAATTAATAGAATAATGTTATCATAGAATTTAAAAAAAGGCCTTCAAAAGGGCCATGTAGACTTGGGTACATGTAGACATTAGACTTCTATGTAGATGGCAGTGTGGTCCCTTTGTAACTTAATTTACTCAGTTATAAAGTCATCACTATCAGGAGAAGGGGAACTCAATAATAAAGTATAAGGAGTGCTCACTTTGGCAGCACATATACTAAAATTGGAACAGTACAGAGAAGATTAGCATGGCCCCTGCACAAGGATAACACGCAAAAAGTAAGAGGAAAAACAGTAATGAAGAGTAGGAGAGTAACCACTGAACATCACCGGGTGTGGCCCAAAAAACAAAACAAAACAAAAAAAGAATAAGGAAAAAACACTTGAGAATTGGTAAATGCCAAGACCAGTGTGTCCATGACATCAGGCAACATTGGCCTCAGATTTGGTCAACTCAGTTTCTCAGTAATTTTATTAGCATAGTAGCAATGTACAAGATAATGCCTAACCTGCATTTTTTTTGTTTGTTTTTTGGGTCACACTCGGTGGAGCTCAGGAGTTACTCCTAGCTTTGTGCTCAAAAATCACTCTTGGCAGTAGGGGGGACCATATGGGATGTCGGGATTTGAACAACTGTCCCTCCTGGGTTGGCTGCTTGCGAGGCAAACACCCTACCACTGTGCTATCTCTGGTCCCGAGCCTGCAAATACTTAAATGTGAAAAGTTAGATTAAAAAAATGGCAGCTTACAACTCTGTATGGCTGCAAAAGCTATTCATTTATCAGAGCAGGATCTATTACAATAATGGAGAGCGTCCTTAAATATCCCTAGCATTGCTTTATTCAAAGCCTGCCTAGAAAAATGAATATCCCTTTAGATATCCTAATTAAAATCTTTAATCAGGCTTCCTATTGTTGAGTTCCAAACCTACATATTTGCTATAGAAATCCACTCTTGCCATCCCTGGGGGACAATGACCCCTAACTTAGATAAATATTGGGTGAGTTACAAGAACATAAAATAATTTGTTTAGATAAGAAATTAGATAAGAAGTATGCACGAGTTTCTTCTATTATTAACTTAATACTTGTTTAGCCTTTAAAAGAAAAAAGACCTGAGAAATGATGGCGCCACATGATAGTTATGCTAAATGCCCCAAAGATCAACATCTTCTTTTTGAGAAGTGGTACATGGAAAATATTGTATTGTCTTGTATCCTCAACTATGCTAAGCTGGATGTTCTACAGATGAATCATACTTCACTTTTGCAAGTGGAAGAGGGGGCAAAATGTCTAACTAGGGAGAATCTATATCTACCTCTTCCTGTGAAAGTTGAAACCCAGTCACCAACCCCAAGCAAAGGTGTTTCCCTAATTTTCTATTTCCTAAAGCCTCTTCCTCTGATATGTAAAATCCCACTAGATAGTACTTTTGTCTCTCTTGACCTGCCCTCTCCTGGTATTGGGAATTGGTTTTAATGAAGAAGGAAGAGTTATGGCTCTTTGGCTGAAGCAAAGAGAACTTGAGGCAAAAGGCCAAGTATGCCATGATTATTCCTTCCTCATTGACCTGGAATTATTTCTTCACCACTACAGTGCTTCTTCAGATCCAGTTGCATGGGCTTTAGAATTATAATACCTGGGTGCCTGGGTGATCTCTAACTCATTTATTTTTACTTTACACTCTTGTAACCACAGCAAATTTGAACCCAAATCTGCATTAGTATGCTCTCAGACTGATTTGAAACCTGAATGCACAAAACTTTCTCAACAACAAAGTTTTAGAAGAAAAGAAAAGAAAGAAAAGAAAAAAATTAGCAAGCCTGCTTGCTTCTGATAAACGGATTGAGTCCCTACCAGTCTACTTATTTTATTTTATTTTTATTTTGGGGACACTCCTGAGGACACTCAGGAGTTACTCCTGGTTCTGCATTCATAAATCACTCCTGGCTTGGGGGACTCATATAGGGTGCTGTGGATCAAACCTGTGTTCATCCTGGGTCAGCCACTAGAACAATGAATTAAAATGAATTTGAAAGGGCTGGAGTTATGTTCAGGGGTGAGTTTAAAGAGAGAATGGATCACAGTGCTGAACATGCAGAGTGCAGGAAAAGTCTGGTCATAGGTGGAAAAGGTGCATATCAACAGTGGAGCTGGCTTCTCAATATTTAAACCTCGATATTTTGGGATGTTCGTAACATTTTCTGTTTATTGAAGTGAGACTTACTCGCTCGTATCAGAAGTAGACTGGTAGTGGGCCAGAGGGGTAGCACAGAGGTTGGGCATTTGCCTTGCATGTGGCTGGCCCAGGCCAGACTACACTAACAACTATCATGTCAATGGTAATGAGTGAGAGAAATAGGATACCTGTCTCGAAGACAGCCTGTATGGGGAAGGGGGAGATGGTTTGCATTGGTGGCGAGAAGTTTGCACTGTTTTGGACTGAATCCCAACTACAAACATGCTTATAATCATGATGCTTTAATAAAAAATATTATAAAAAAAAAGCGATGCCCGGAACCAGGGTGATAATACAATATAGGATGCTTGCCTTGCACGTCATCTACTTGTGAAGCACCACGTTTTGTTTCCCAGCATCCCATATGTGTTCCTCTGAGCTTGCCAGGAGTTATTTCTGACCTCAGAGTCAGGGGAAGTAATGAGTGCTGCTGGGTGTGGCCCAAAAAGAAAAAAAAAAGTGACGTTTATCTATAAAAATTTTTACATCCATTTCAAAGTAACAGAAAAAGTAATTAATTATAATGCCATCTTCCTAAGTTTCTCTACTGATTACTAATAACTGACTTAAAAATCACTTTATTTGTGTAGTTATTAAATAAGTATATATGAGGAATCACATATATTTAATTTTTGAGTAAGATAATAACTATTAATGACTATACAGTAATGCTTTTAGATTTAGCTTATTTTTATAGATATATTAATATTTGAAATGAAGTGATTATGAAATATGTTTTATATTCATATAAACATAAGCAATATGTATATATTCATATATAATATATAGTCAAAGCGATATGTATATATGCAAACATATAAAATATATATCATCACAGAAAATATATATAATTATCTTACAAGCTTATGTTGCTATCCTAAATAAGCAAAAAATATTAATAAAAAAGAGTGATCTTTTACTGATAAACTGGAAATTTTAATTTTTGTGTGTGTATGCAAAATGTGTCAAATTTCTATAAAGAGATTCATTTTATAAATAATAATTATACTGACAGAATCTTTCTTTCATTTATTTGCCTCCACTTTCCTTTTGTTTCTACTTTTCCTTATAAGATCAGCTAATGTTTACTACTGTGGCACAAAAGAGTGCAAATATTTACTCTCTAAACAGTAGAAAGGCCTTTCAAGACTCTCATAACATTGTAGTCACTCTTATAGTGAGCTGATTAAGATTTATGCACCTATAAAAAGTATAGAGATTAAAGGAGAGACCTAGAGATGTATTCATAATTAGTGAGGGGACCAGAGATGTGTTTGGAACATGATTAACTGATAATCAGTAAAGAACAAACTGATTATTAGCTTTTCAATTCTTGTTTGTCTTAGGGGATTCCACTCAGTAGCCTAATTAAAATGAGCTTGAAGTCTTTGCATCTCCATTCAGTGGCAATTTCATTATAATATTCAGTTCTTTGCATGAGATTTGCCTTTCCCCTCTTTAATCATATGTTTTGCATTTGTGTAACACCTTCCTTGATTAGTTTCTCTACAGGATTAGCTCTTGATAACTGCCTGGTTTATGAAAGTAAATGTCACATATAAGACAATCTGGATATTAAGGTTTATTGTCATTCTTGGAATTTTTGAAAAGGGAAAGACAAACAAAAGACACGCATTTGCTTTAATTAAAATGACTCCCTTTGCTTTCTGAAATGTTTGTTTGGCTCAGAATATTTTGTCGAGATAACATTTCAGAAAGAATATAACTCAATAGTTCAATAGAGGGAGAGAAATATTTTTATTCTAACTCAAGGGGATATTTATTAATTGCATCAAGTTACCCATTTTGGATAGTAGTCTGTCTCTAAGGTACTGTTTAGATTAGAAATGTTTTCAGTGCTTTGAAATTTGCAATAAAGGGGTTCTAAATGTGTGTCTTTGTAGTTAAAACAAAGTAGTGATTTAGCAATTATCCAACTAATTTGATCAGTATTGATGGTGAAACAAGGACTAAATTTGAATAATGCAGCCCTTCATATGAATTTGAATTAGATATATAAGTCATTTATTACTTAACGTGGTAATCATACCTCACTTTCATGCATTACATATAAATTTACATAGCCATTTTAGGTTGCTTTAAATATGTGGAAAGAAACCAATTTCAGAGTATTTTTTATAATAAAAGTGATTCAATTTCTTGCTATTTATTTTTGTATACTGAAGTTTTTTCTGAGCATAAAAATGAAATATGTAGACCTTTGAGACAATGCTTCACAGTATAAAGTACATTCCAAACATGTTTGAAGCCTTAAGTATGACTCTTTGAGCACTATTGGATATTGCCAGTGATGTAGGGCCCTGAGCACCATTGCATGACTCTATATGAGTAAAATGATGTAATGCAATTTGTGTTAAAATGACCCTGTTATTTTTAAGAAGTCAAACGGTATGTGAATCATTTTTCCGTCTGTATTTCTAGCATCTGGTAGCATTATTTAATTTAATATGAACGTTTATAAATATTGTAAAATCAACAAATCAATACATTTAAATTGATATTATAGAGAAGAAAAACAAAAATTCTGAAGGATACCCAAATTCGTTTGAAAATTTCACTCCACTTTAATTAAATAAGGGATACTAGTCAAGCAATAATCCTAAAGATTCCTACCTTTGCTCTTTTCTGGGTATATTTCTAAGCTATGATTCTAGAAAACCTGGCACCAACTCTTACAGTGTTGAGTAATGCTTTGAAATTGAGTTCATATGTAAGCTATATTCTGTCCCTAGGCATCCCTTATAGTTACCTTAGACTGCCAGGTGTGATTTCTGAGCACAAACCAGGAGTAACTCCTGAGCACTGCCAGGAGTGGGCACCCCATAAGACAAAACAAAACAAAACTGAAAAGTAAGCTATCTATTGTTTTGGTTGAACTGTAGTACTACACTCAGCTATGTGAATGGAACCCAAGTACTATACTCAGTATATGCTAAGTGCAGTCACTTAAAAGAGAATAATACATATTTTTCTTTAATATGAGAGATTACAAAATAGTAATATAGATGCAACAAATGTCCAAAAACAATAGAATCTAAGACCAGAGCTTACCAGGGCTGTTATGCAATAAACCCTACCATTGACAATGCTGTAAAATTGTATATCACAATGGTTAAAAAATAATATATGTAAAAGACATAAACTACCCCAAAGAAAATATCCAGTCATCAATAGAATATTTTCCATTTTGAAAACTCAAATTATAAGATGTCTATATGTGGGAAAGTTGCTGATATGACTTTTTGTTAAATTTCTGAAAGAAATTAAAGGAATATTCGTTAACTTTGCATACACTTAAGCAAAAAAAGGGAGAAAAATATAGGTATATTATCAAAGTGCTACATATTCGAACTATTAAGTAATTTTAAGTAAATATGTATCTGTGTTTATTATCATCATGATCTTCCTAATCCTACTCTGATATATTCACCACTGTGCTCCCAAGACACAGTAACATTAAATTTAAATAGTTTCATGTTAATTACACACTTCCTTGAGCAATAATTTAATATTTTTATTTTGTACTCATTGTAATGACAATGAGGAACACTTTGTCTACATTGCTAAATTACTATCTTTTTTCAAGGAATGTATTAATTGTTTAAAACCTTAATTTTCTTCCAAAATCTAACTATATTCAATGGACCATCTTTAAAAATTGCTAAATAAATATGGAATTTTTAATATTGAACTTGTAAAATATTATCATAGCTGATAAGTTTTGTAGTAGCTGTGTTCTCTTCCTTGATGTAATTAAATTTCAGTTGACCTCTGCTTAAGTTTGCTTATTATTCTTTCAGTATGTAATCATCTGTTAAGCATATCTAATGAGTCTGGCTTGGATATTATAAGTTTTTTGTTTTAAAATTCTTATTTATCTTTCTATAGAATAATCAATTTGTATATGCAAATGTTCTTTATACTTATACATATATTTTTTCATAAACTATAATATATTTTTACTTTTCAAAGTCTATGTTCTGTAAATATAACTTTCTGGAAGTGCTTTTATACTGATTTTAGTCTTGTTTATGTAGCAAATCTGCTTGCACATTTATGTAATACATAGGTATGTGTAATGATCCAAGCAATATGCATGAAAAACAAATGGAAATAGCTACACATCTTTTTATTGATATTTCATTGTTATTGGTATAGGTGGTGAAGATCTTTGCCAGAGAGCAAACGCAGGTCGCCACATGCAAGGCAAATGCTGTACTCATACTATCTTTCAGGTTCCTAGTCAAATTTTATATAATTTTAATATATACAATTCTTTTTTTCCATAATAAGATATTATCATATCTTTATTAGCTTTAAAATATTGTATATGTTAATATATTTCATTACAGGTGATTTTATATCACTTCTTTTTTTTCTTTATTTAAACATCTTGATTACATATATGATTGTAATTAGGTTTCAGTCATGTAAAGGACACCCATCACCAGTGCAACATTTCTACCACCAATGTCCCAAGTCTCCCTCCCTCCCACCTGTATTCCAGAAAGGCTTTCCAGTTCCCTCATTCATTCACCTGATTATGGTAGTTCTCTGTGTAGTTGTTTCTATAACTGCACTCACCACTCTTTGTGGTGAGCTTCATGGAGTGAGCTGGAAGTTCCAGCCCTCCTCTCATTATCTCTGAGGATTGGTGCAAAAATTACTTTCATTTTTCTTAAAATCCATAGATGAGTGAGACTATTCTGCATCTCTCTCCCTCTGACTTATTTCACTCAGCATGGTAGATTCCATGTACATCCATGTATAGGAAAATTTAATGACTTCATCTCTCCTGATGACTGCATAATATTCCATTGTGTATATGTACCACAGTTTCCTCAGCCATTCGTCTGTTGAAGGGCATCTTGGTTGTTTCCAGAGCCTGGCTATTGTGAATAGTGCTTCAATAAATATAGGTGTGAGGAAGGGGTTTTTGTATTGAATTCTTGTGTTCTTAGGATAGATCCCTAGGAGTGGAATAGCTGGGTCGAATGGGAGTTCAATTTCCAGATTTTGGAGGAATCTCCATATTGCTTTCCATAGAGGTTGAACTAGACGACATTCTATTTTATATGTTTCTTGAAAAATAACTGAGAATAAAGGGTCATGATTTTATTCTAATATCCTACATCAAGTACTTTCAATAGCTACTCTGATAGTAAGGATGAAGGCCCATGATAAACACTAAACTCCCCCCTTGGGTCATTAGACTAGAAAGAAACTGAGGCACAGAAACAAACCTGATTTTTATTTTCATGGGGAGATCCATTGTCCAGCGATAGTGATGTCTCAAGTAGATATTTTGATTTCAACGGTAAATCAAAGAGTTCGACAGTTATGTGTGAAACCAAATCCCCTAACCTTTAGGAAAATTTTCCTTTAAAATTTTCTTTTATATTTATTTTCTGTCATGCCCCCCTAGGAAGAAAACATTTTTCATGCCCCCCCACGCTTAACTGTAAATAGTATCTTTATTAAAAAAAACTTTAACAGGCAAAACAAAAATATATAAAATAATTTGAGCTGATTTTTTAATCAGAGGTGATGTTTGGATTAATGGCTACCATGAGCATATTTTGCAATGCATAGCTTTTTGAAGCAACTTTGAGCTCTAGAGACATACAGAGACATAAACATGGGGCTTAGCTTGTTATGACAGTGTTTGCCAAGGTCAATCGCGGCCCCCTTTATGGAGCCTAACGCCCCTCCAGGGGGCGCATCCCACTATTTGAGAATCACTGATTTAGACAGAGATATTTCATATGCATGTCTATTTGCACTGTGTTTCGAAACTAATATCTTCTTTTAAATAAAATAAAAATATATGTAAATTGTATAAAAGTGTTGGCAAAGATATGTACTCTGCAAACCTTATTTTCCACGTTCTTCCATTTTAAACACAGTGAATCATTTTCTTATATCTACCTTGGTACTTGCCACAGTGTTAAATAAAGCAGTTCTCTCACTATACTATTAAAGGAAAGACAAATGGATTAGAGAGGATAATATACTGAACTCATATGTTTCCTCTAGATAATAATTTTTTTTCCTTCACTTGGTTTCAAATGGCATTATATAAGAAAAATCTAAAATAGTTAATTGTTCAAAATGTTAAAGACATAAAAGCATTTTTCTGAATTAATTTATGACAGGTAAGTCTGAAAATTAATCGCCTTAAAAGTGGCAATGCTTGATTGATTTTATTTTATTTCATCCATTTGAAAAACCTGTGAATTACAGAACATTTTGTCTACTCACTGGAATAAAATATTCTATAGATATATTTAAATTTATTGATTGTATAGATCCAATATTCAAACTATAGTTTAATTTTACCTTGTTCCTTAAGGGAAATACTTAATAACACACATACTAGATACTAATATTCATTGTAAGAAATTCACTCTTACCCACTTCGTTTTGATTTATTGTTTAGTATCAATATGATCACAGGCAATTTAGCACATAGAATCTATCTACCATACAAATTTCTATCATATAAAATACTTCTCTATGAAATTGTGGGTTGTGTGCTCCACAATCCCCAGAATGGTAGAGGTATTCCCATGCCCCAAATATGGGTAGGAAAAGAGACACGGGTCTTATTTCAACGTAGGAAATAATTCACATAGGTTTGGAAAGAACTAGCGGGCCAGGAACTCACATGAAACCTGCTCTCCCACAACGTGGAACAATGAGCCAAGATGGCAACTTTCCCTACAAAGTAGTCTTTGTTGGGAAAACTCCCAATGGCAGGGAAGGGCCAGATAGGAGGCAGTGGGAAACATCTTTTTAATAGATAAGCAAAAGGAACCAATCAAGAGACATCTAATTAGAAGGGAATCTGAGAACCAATCCAAAAGCCTCTTAATAAAGCAAGAAAAAAATCGGCTAGTACCAATAATTCATATTTAGTTTTTCAATGACATTTGTTTCTATAGGTTCGCACTTATTAAATGGTAAATAAATCATACTGATAAGGTCTTGTGTTCAGATTTTAATGATTAATTATATGAAAATATGAAAGAAAAAAGTTCAGTGTCATTCATAGTCCAGCTTGGGCTTAATTTCTGGCAGCACATGGCCTTCTCTAGATATATCCCCGATAGCCCTACAGTAGCCCTTGAGCACTAATAGTTGTGCCTTGAGGTCCCATGAATACAGCTTAGAATATCCAGCAAAACATTATATTTTGACCATATACAAATGAGGAGAGGCTACAACCAGATTTATCTTGACATTTTTCCTAATTTCAATTTTCTCTGGGTTTGAATGTTTTAGTTACTGTTGCTAAATAAAAAATAAAAGTGCAGTATATATATGTATATATACTGAACTATATATATATGTATATATATATAGCTATTACTCTTGAAAGAAAAGAAAAAAAATATATATAGCTATTACTCTTGAAAGAAAGTAGTATTCCATCATCACAAATGTCCCAGGAAACCATTTAAACAGCTTCACTGATTTTTCTCTTGTCACATTTATTACAAATAGCTCCTAAGGAATACCTCTTTGTACTTGAGCCAGGATTCTTTGACCATTAGTGAAGAAACTACCAACACATGAGTTGCTTTTCTTTCCTGTGTGCTTATTTAGGTCAAAACTCAAACATAGGTTACAACAGAGCTAAATTACAAGAACTATAAAGTGATTTTAATGCATTGCTTCTTTTTAGAGCACTTTTAAGATCACATGGAAAAATTAAATAGAAAGTTCAGGAAGTCTCAATAAAAATGCTATTTCTCTCACTTTTAATTTTCCTCTCTAGTGCAATGAATTTATTATTGTAGATGAATAAATACTGACACATCATTATCACTCAAAGTCTTATAGTTTATAATA
>PVKC010004758.1:0-34882 GCA_004027635.1 Crocidura indochinensis
CCCCCTTCCTCTTTCCTCCTGATCTCCAGGTGGGATTCTTGGAGGAGCTTATGGGGCACCCTGGGTTTTCCCCACTTCCATGCCAGCTCCTTCCTTCCTGGGAGCAGGAATCTAGGCCAGCAAGTGTCTTCTCAGACCTCCATATTTGTCAGAGTCCTTTTCACACTTGTCGAAGCTTAAGGGGGGATGGCAGATAGCTGTTCAAATGTACTCAGGCTGTCACTGGCAATTTCATACCAATCTACATGTCCCAAACCACGCGGGACATCATTACCTCACATTTACACTTATTAACTTCACTATCATATGATTATAATTATAGACCAAAGAGGATCTAACAATCTCAAAACTATTTCAAAGGACATAAAATGGACACATACGTCTTATGAATATTTTATGAGTATTTTCTTTAATAGCTATAACTCTCCATATCTTCTTCTATCATGACATCTTTTCCACTGTTATCTTGTCTTTTCTTTGTTAACTGTTTAATAAGGACTGTTGGTGGTAGTGTCCCTCAGTTTAGTGCTTATGAGTGAACTATGTCATGGGGATTGTTCTCATTCCTATGGCCTCCATATACACCGACAATGCCATATGTCATTGATCTTTGTTTGCATAGACACACTAAAATGGGAAAATACTATACATACAGATCAGTTCTTATCTAATAGAGGTAGGAACACACCGATCCTAGTGCAATGGGACCTTACACCCTGAGCATTGATATAATGACCTAACACAGGCCTCAGAAGAATGGGCATCCTCCATTCACGCTGGAACCAGGCAAGATATCTACGAAACATCCAAGGTTTTTTACAGCAACATCTGGAAGCAATCCTCTACCAGGGAAGACACTACCAAGGCTCTGACATCGACCTCCTCAAAAAAGACTTCCGTTAACATTGAGAAGACTTGACAACAACAATGACCTGCTCTACAGGACAAGATCCTCTCTATTGCCCCGGAAGTGTGAGGTGAAACGAGAGGATGCCCTGCACCATCCTTAGTACTATATGAGATATGCAGATTCCAGGATCTTTAGTACAGAAGCATGATACCAACAACAGAGACTATGTGAGGAATGGAGGTGTGTTGCCACTACAGGCGACTTGGATTGGACAAACTATTTTGCCTGGAGCCCAGAGGTGTTCTTTTGCCGGGAATCCTCAGGGGTAGTGTCTCATTGTATTTAGGCCAAGGTGTTTTTTTCTTTTCCCTTTTTTTCCAGGTCCCTCATATTTTGGTGGGCCTATGCAAACAAATGCCACTCTAACACCCTTTTTTAATATATTCCCCTGAGTAACCCTTAAGAAAAGCAAACCACTGAACTTTTGAGGTTAAATTAAACTAATATACTTGTGCATGGATATATAAAAATGTGCTTTGCCTTCAATGTTTAAGGAGTAACCTAAGTCTTATGTCTTTAGATTATATTATGTGCTGCTAGGAAATAGTATGTACTACAATCTGGAGATTTTGGGGGACAAAGTAATTGTACATGGGTTCTATTTTGTTTTTCTTGTTCATTGTTGAAAGTTCAAGACTGGGATATCATTGATGGGACTACTGAGAATTCTGTTTATGCGTGATTGTCCTTCCACTGTAACTTTACCCTTTCCTCTTTCTTTGCATCTCTGTTCTCATAATAAAAGAAAAAAATACCCATGACATTCTTCACAGAAGTAGATCAAACACTTATGAGGTTCATCTGGAAGAATAAACACCCTCGAATAGCTAAAGCACTCCTAGGGAAAAGGAAAATGGGAGGTATTACTTTCCCCAACTTTAAACTGTACTACTAAACAATGGTTATCAAAACAGCATGGTATTGGAATAAAGACAGACCCTCAGATCAATGGAATAGGCTTGAGTTCTCAGATATTGTCCCCCAGACATACAATTACCTAATTTTTGACAAAGGAGCAAGAAATCCTAAGTGGAGCAGGGAAAACCTCTTCAACATGTGGTGCTGGCAGCACTGGTTAGCCACTTGAAAAAAGCGAACAGAGACCCCCAGCTAACATCATTGTAAGAAGGTAAAATCCAAATGGATTAAAGACCTTAATATCAGACCTGACACCAGAAGGTATATAGAACAACACGTCGGTAAAACACTCCATGACATTGAGACTAAAGGCATCTTCAAGGAGGAAACTGCACTTTCCAAAAACAAGTGGAAGCAGAGATCAACAGATGGGAATACATTAAACTCAGAAGCTCTGCACTTGAAAAGAAATAGTGCCCAGGATACAAGAGTCACCCACCGAGTTGGAGAAACTATTCACCCAACACCCATCAGATAAGGGGCTAATATCCAAAATATACAGGGCACTGACAGAACTTTACAAGAAAAAAATCTAATCCTATCAAAAAATGGGGCGAAGAAATGAACAGACACTTTGATAAGAAAAAAAAAGAAATACAAATGGCCAAAAGGCACATGAAAAAGTGCTCCTCGTCACTAATAATCAGGGAGATGAAAATCAAAACAATGATGAGATGCCACCTCACACCACAGAGATTGACGCACATTAAAAAGAATGAGAATAATCATTGCTGGCGGGGATGTGGAGAGAAAGGAACTCTTATCCACTGCTGATGGGAATGCAGTCTAGACCAACCTCTATGGAAAGCGATATCTGGATTCCTCCAAAATCTGGAAACTGAGCTGCCGTTTGACCCAGTTATTCCACTCCTAGGGATATACCCTAAGAACACAAGAATCCAATACAAAAACCCTTCCTCACACCTATATTTATTGCAGCACTATTCACAATAGCCAGGCTCTGGAAACAACCAAGATGCCCTTCAACAGACGAATGGCTAAAGGAACTGTGGTACATATACACAATGGAATATTATGCAACCATCAGGAGAGATGAAGTCATGAAATTTTCCTATACACGGATGTACTTGAAATCTACCATGCTGAGTGAAATAAGTCAGAGGGAGAGAGAGAGACGAAGAATAGTCTCACTCATCTATAGGTTTTAAGGAAACTAAAAGTCATTCTTGCAGTAATCCTCAGAGACAATGAGAGGAGGGCTGGAACTTCCAGCTCTCTTCATGAAGTTCACCACAAAGAGTGGTGAGTGCAATTATAGAAATAACTACACAGGGAACTACCATAATCGCGTGAATGAATGAGGGAACTGAAAAGCCTGTCTGGAGTACAGGTGGGGATGGGGTGGGAGGGAAGGAGACTTGGGACATTGGTGGTGGGAATGTTGCACTGGTGAAGCAGGTGTTCTTTACATGACCAAAACAAAATCACAAGCATATATATATAATCAAAATGTTTAAATAAAGAAAAACATTTAAAAATTTTTTTCACTTTAAGATGAGGAAGTAAACAAAAATGTTCAGTCATTAATTTGGTTGACATAGGAATCTTGACCAGATAAATTAGGCTACATACACACACAAACACACATATATTTGACATCTAACTTAAAAAAAATGAAGAAGTAAAAGTCTATTTAAATGCAACACTGTATATTATCTTACTTATCATACGCAAAAATCTGTTAAAACTAAATTTAAAAAATCTTTTAAAAAGTTGTAGAGAAATAACTACATTTATAACTGTCCTAATAATGTGAATGTATGAGGGAAATGGAAAGCCTGTCTAGAGTACAGGCAGGGGTTGGGTGGGAAGGAGGGAGATTTGGAACATTGGTGATGGGAACATTGCACTGGTGATGGGTGTTGTTCTTTACATGACTGAAATTCAAACACAATCATGCATGTAATCAAAGTTTTTAAACAAAATATATTAAAAATTATATTAAAACGTTCTAACATACAAAATCAATATGCAAAATCATTTTTGACTCTAAAAAATAAAATAAAATAGCAAAGTAATTAAAGGAACGAAATGATGCAAGAGACTATCTTACATTTGGGGAAAATCAGGTAAAGAGGTAATTCTATATAGGTCTTATACTTATGATGGAACTATAGGTTTCCCCATTGTCTTTTGAGATTTTCTTGTGGTATGTGGGTTCCCGAGCACCTTTTCATCACACACCCTACCATCTTGAGATTGGCAAAAGCTTTGCGGCAGGGAGGTCTTGGGAAGAGTTCTTGCTTTGGGGATACTTTTAGAGCTAAGTCCGGTTTCAAGTAACAGTCCACATTAGGAAGAGTTGGTAAGGAGGGCCACACAGCATGAATCAGCAGGGGATTTGGTTGCCTTTTCTTGCCAGGGACAAGGTGTGGGTTTAATTTGGTTTCTCTTCACATAGGTACTGGGTACTGGTTTGTTGGGGGTAGGAGGTCAGTCTTGATGCCTAATAGATTAAGAACTGAGGGTGAAGAGTTCTTTTTTTTTTTTTTTGGTTTTTGGGCCACACCCGGTGATGCTCAGGGGTTACTCATGGCTATTCACTCAGAAGTCGCTCATGGCAGGCACGGGGGACTATATGGGGAACCAGGGGATTGAACCGCGGTCCATCCTAGGTTAGCGCAGGCAAGGAAGGCAGGCACCTTACCTTCAGCGCCACTGCCCGGCCCCCCAGGGTGAAGAGTTTTAATAAGGTGGGAAATCTGGATGGGATTGAGGGGTGAAGTGATATTAGCCTCATAAAAGGAGTTGGGGAGGATTCCTGTTTCTTCGTTGTTTTGGAAGAGTCTATGGAAAAGTGGTAGTAAGTCTTCTCAGAATGTTCGATAGAATTTGCCTGTAATCCATCTGGACCTGGACTTTTGTTCTTAGGGAGTTTCTTAATTTCATCTTCAATTTCTTCTGAAGTGATAGGTCTATTTAGGCTTTCTAGATCTTCCTTATCCAGTCTCGGAAGATGGTATTTTTCCAGGAATCTGTCGATTTCTACTGGGTTCTCTAGCCTAACTGAGTATAGTTGTTCATAATATAATCTCATGATATGTTGTATTTCTTGGGGTTCTGTTGTAATCCCTCCACTTTCATTTGTGATCCTACTGATTTGGGTGTTTTCCCTTTTTTTGGTGAGTTTGGCAGTGGTTTGTCTATTGTAGAGTATTTTATATTTATTTTTTATATTGTATTTATTTTGTATTAATAAATAAAGGAGCTTTGAAGGGGAGGCCAAAGGAGAGAGTTGGACAGTGACAGTTGGAGAGTGACAGTTGGAGAGAAAGGATAAAAGGGAGAGGGGACAGATGGAGAGGAGGAGACTGGGAGAAAGAGAGAGAAGAAGGGGCTGGCAGGGAGAAAGAGAGATTAGGAGAGAAAGGGAGATGTATAGAGGAGAAGAAGAGCTGAGACAGAAAGAAAGACGAATAGAGAATAAGAAGAAGCAAGACAGAAAGAGAGAGATTAAGGGAGAAGAAGAGAGAGTGTGCAGAGACAGGGACAGAAGTCAGAAGATTAAGAGAGAAGAGCAGAGACAGGGAAAGAAGAGAAGACAGAGACAGGGAGAAAGAGACAAAGACAGACAGAGAGGAGAGAGAGATTGAACCAGGGAGAATTAGGCTCTTTTGGCCAAACCTTTTGGACCCCCAAACCTCTTTGTGTGAATCATTTATTGTGGACGATTATTGCCAAGGTTTCACAGAGAATGGGAGTTGGTCACTCAATTTGGGAGGTATTTGGGGCCCCTGGATATATTAGCAGTGGGCTCAGCCACATCTTCACCCAGCAGTATATCTTGTTTATTTTTTCAAAAAAACTAATTCTGGTCTCATTGATTTTTGTATTGTTTTCTTAGTTTCTATGTTGCTTATTTATGCTCTGGTTTTCATTATTTCTTGCCTTCTGGTTGTGGTTGGATATCTTTGCTGCTGTTGTTCCAATTCCTTGAGGCAATCCTTTAAACAGTTGGTTTCTTTCATTTTCCTGTTTCTTGACATAGGCTTGTATTGCTATGAGTTTCCCCCTAATTACTGCTTTTGCTGTGTCCCACAGATTTTGACAGGTTGTCTCTTCATTGTCATTTGTCTCAAGGAATCTTTTTATTTTTTACTTGATTTGTATTTTGATCCAGCTGTTGCTGAGCAGCATGTTGTTTAATCTTAGGGTATTAGTTTTTCTCCATTGTTTCTTCTTGTAGTCAATTTTGACCTCTGTTGCATAGTGATCAGATAGGGTGCTTCTAATTATCCCTACATTTGAGATCTTATATGGTTAGATTTGTATCCCAGGACATGGTCTATTCTGGAGAAGGTTCCATGTGGGCTCAAGAAGAATGTGTATTCTGTTTTCTGGGGATGGAAGGTCCTATAAAGGTCTTTTAGCCTTAGATCTTCTAATTTTTCCTTTAGGGCTCTTATTTCTTTGCTGTTTTTCTGTTTTGTGGATCTGTCCAGTGGTGATAGTGGAGTATTGAGATATCCTACAATTACCACATTTCCCTTCATGTGTTTCTCCAGGTTTGCGACCAGTTGCCTCACATATTTTGCTGGGTCTACATTAGGTGCATAAATATTGACCAGGGTTAGTACTTCTTGATCTAATGTTTCCCTGATCAATAAGTAGTGCCCCTCTTTGACCCTGATCACCTTTTTGAGGTTGAATGGAATTTGGTCTTATATAAGAATGGCTGTCCCTGCTCTTTTTTGTTTTCTATTAGCCTGAATAATTAATTTCCATCATTTTATTCTGAGCCTGTGCTTGTCCTGTAGTTGTAGGTGTGTTTCTTGCAGGCAGCAGAAGTCTGGTTTGTTTTCTAATCCAGTTCTCTACTAAGTGTCTCTCAATGGGAGAGTTTAGTCTGTTAATATTTAGGGAGATTATTGACAGAGAGGACTGTTGTGCAGTTGTATTGTGTAGGGTGGTTGTTGTTACAATCTGGGGTTTGAATTGTATAATTCGTTTCTGAGTAGGTCATTTAGGTGTGGTTTGTTTGCGCAAATAATGCGAGCTTGTTTTTTTTTCTTTTTGAGAATGTTTTTATTCTGTCCTCCCATATGAATGAGAGCTTTGCTGGATATTGTCCCCGGGTTGGAAGTTTCTTTCATTCAGGCATTTAAATACATCATTCCACTGTCTTCTTGCTTGAATTATTTCAAATGGGAGATCTGGTTTGATTCTTATGTTCCTTCCTTTGTATTTGAGGTTTTTTTCTCCCTTTTTGCTTTAAGGAGATCATCTTTCTCTTTGTATTTTGCCATTTGGATTACAATATGTCTTGGTGTTGGTTTGTTAGGGTCTATTTTATTAGGGACTCTCTTCTTTTCCTGGATTTGCACTGAATCTTCTTTCCAGAGGGTGGGAAAGTTTTCTGTTAATATTTCCCTAACTACTTGTTCTTCCCCTTTTCCTATTTCCTCCCCTTCTGATATACCCACAATTCTTAGATTATTTCTTTTGTCCTTGTTCATTAGATACTGGGCATTTCCTTCCACGGCTTTGCCTTTTATTTCCTTGCTGGTTTCTTTGTCATTTTTTGTTTTCAGTTTACTTTCAAGTTCTTCAATGTGCTTCTCCAACTGTGAGATCCTGCTCATATGGCTTGTTACTTTGTCTTTTAACTCCTTTATTTCCATTTGTATGGAATCTCTCATATTCTTTGACAGTTCTTATTTAATTTGGCTGATTTGTTCCTCCATGGATGTCTTATATTCAGTGGCTAGCGTTTCCTACATTTCGTTAATCAAGGCTTTTATTTCTTTCTTCATGGCTGCTTTTTAAGTCTCTTTCCAATGGATCTGTGCATTTTGGTGGACTTGGAAACTTGCTAGGGTTCTCTCCATATCTCCCGATGTTAGGGTTCTCCTTGATTTACCCATATTTCTTTGCATTTATTGATGTGGCTTGGAGTTCAGTGCTTCCGAGTTCAGCCTGCTTTTGCCCCCTGTGGCATGGGGATGGGTCCCCTTCCTGAGCATGGTTCTAGAGGGGTCTGTTGGGTGAGCTCACCAAGATTTGGCTCCTCCTGTGTTCTCTAGTAGGGCCTGGTCTTTTTTTTCCCTTTTGTTGGCAAATGCAGTTCTGCTCCTGACCACAATGTTGGAGGTTGCTGTTGAGCCTAGCTCCCTGTCCTCCCTCCTTTCCCTGTGATTCAGAGGAGCTCCACCCCTTCCGAGCCTCAGCTGGGGAAATTCCCTCAACCAAACCCACCTGGCATTCTCTCTTTGCCCCTGGGAGTCCCAGGTCCACTTGGAGCTCAGAGGGCAGGCTGCTCTAGGATACCCCCAAAGTCCAGGGAGTAGACCAGTCTATAAGCCCTTTTCAGTGGCACAGAGTGGGTCAGGCGCAAGGTTCTCTGGGTGCCCACATGGGGAGGTGCCAGGGTGGCACATTCACCCTGCCTGAATTCGGGTCAGGGGGGTCCCTGGGGTCTGGTGTGTGGCTGCTGCAGAACGTGGGGGTAAGGCTCCCATGGGGGGAGGTGGCCGGGTGTCAGGTGCACTCACCCTGCCTGGAGTTGGGTAGATGTGTCCCTGGGGGTCTGGCATGAGGCTGCTGCGGAACAAGGGGTTCTGTCGTTCACATGAGGAGGTGGCCGGGTGGCGGGCACACTCACCCTGCCTGGATTCGGGTCGGGGGTCCATGGGGTCTGGCCCGTGACTGCTGCGGAACGTGGGGGTCCAGCGCCCACGGGAGAATTGGCTGGGTGTCGGGCACACTCACCTTGCCTGGAGTCAGGTCGGGGGTCCCGGGAGGTAAGGTGCAGGGCTGCTGCAGAACGAGGGGATCCGGCACCCACGTGGGGAGGTGGCCAGGTTTTGTTTTTTTTCTCATTTTCAAATATACTCTTTGCAACTGCAGTTTCTGGTAATCAAGGGCGTAATCCAAATGCAGATTTTGATTATTGACTCTCCTTTAGAAATGGCGTAACCTGAATACAGATTTTGATTGACTCTCCTTTAGAATTAGGGAAGCTCATTCTTGGGGGTTTTGGTACTGCCCTTTACATGACCTGTGAAAATATAGAGTCCAGCCTAGAAAGATCAATTTTCTAGATATTTCCTACTCCTCCTAATCCTGATTTTGCATTTAAAGTGGCTTGCAGGGAGTTACCTTGAGCTGTGACTTTCTCTCTTGTAACTTAGAATTTTTAGGTCACACCCATAGCTTAGGTTATATTATTGTTGTACTAGGCTTCGTGATTGCAATTATTCTTCGTCTGTGGCTAATTTTATCCCTATAAATTTCCTTGCTCAAAAAATTAAACTTGTCACACTCCTGTCAGAAATATGTTGACCCCATATTCTCTGTGTGGTTTCATTTATTTCATATTTCATATTCGGCAGCTCGTGTTACCCGTTTTCTTCCCGTGAAAGGACTATGACTCATGAGAATTGCTGAGACTACAGCAACCAACTACAGAAGATGGATTAAAACGACACTGAAGAAGCAGTACTGCTAGAATCACAAAGAAAGACTTCGTCATAAGCTCCATTCCTTGAGCTGAACAGACACCAAGATCTCTAGATACAGAAGTCTGATTTACCATACACGACGAAGCAGAAGTCTTCTATATGCCACAAAAGCACAGAGAGGAGAGTAAATAATCATTCAAGGAGTCTATAGTTAATCCCATGACAGTATATTTCAGGGGTGGAGAAACCCTGAATCTCCTAGGCCAGTGGTCGGCAACCTTTTTTTTTCAACTGAGTCAAATCTCACCAAAACCATTATAGAAATTTATTTTGAGAGCCACATTTTTTTGTTGTTTGTTTGTTTGCTTGTTTGTTTTGGCAGCATTCAGGGGTTACTCTTGGCTCTATGCCCAGAAATCACTCCTGGCAGGCTCAGGAGACCTTATGGGACACTGGGATTCAAACAACCGACATGAGAGGCAAACGCCTTACCACCATGCTATCTCTCCTGCCCTGAGAGCCACGTTTTTAAAACCGAAAATACATAGGATGGTACACTGTTTTTAGTTTCAATAAGTTTTTATTGAGAATATCCTGCATGCAAGTATCCACATAGGTCGGGAGGATACAAATAACACAACTAATAAAACAGAAACTTTAGAATGATATTATTTATTGATAATGTTAAATTCCATAAAATTTGCCTTACAGTGTAGAGAAAATTATTGACAAAGTCACAAACACTAATGTGAACATTGGCCATGCATTTCCTTGGATAGTTTGAGTAAGTCAGGTTTGTATGCTGTTGTTTTTAATTTTAGGCAAGATCCAGGTTCTCATTGATGAGACGATTTCTCAATTTACTCTTGAAAAGATTCATGCTTTAAAATGATTGTTTGCATAAATACATAGACCCGAACAAGAAATAACAGCAAACACTAGCATTTTTACTTGATTATATGAGTCAGGAATACTATTTCAGGTGTTAAAAATCAACATACCTTCCTTCTCCAGGTCTTTCAAAGCAAACCACTTGTACTGTGAACTAGGTTCACAGCTGCTTTTCTCCAATCTTTCTAAATTAGCACAAAGATGTTTAAATTTCGAGCTCCACAGTTTTTGTTTTTAAATCCAGAAATTGCATTTCAAAGTTGCCAATGTTGATATTAAAGGGAGAAAAGTTTAATTCCGTTACAGTGGCATCCAGAGATGTTTCTTTTTTTTTTTAACAAAGGTCAACGTTGCTTTGCTGCTTCTGAAATCCTGAAGCCTCTTAAGAAAAGCTTCCCTCATATTTAAAAGTGCTGTTTTAAAATAGGTAATGTCAATATCAAAATTATTTTCTTGGTGATATTTCAACAGGCTTGGAAGGTGAATCAAAGTTTCTCTGTCAAAATCTTGAGCAAAAATAGATAATTTGTTTTCAAATGAAATAACTTCTTCTAACATCAAAAAATTTTATTTCCTTTCCCCTGTAGGTTATGATTAAGCTGATTTAGATGTGAAGTAACATTCACCATGAAATACAGTTTTTGAATCCACTGATTGCTCGTTAATACTGGATAGTGAGCACCCTTCTCGAGGAAAAATGCTTTGATTTCTGACAATAAGAAAGCAAAGCGTTTCAAAATATTTCCTTTTGATAACAAAAATGTGCTGAAAATTTGAAACCCTACAATGTGGAGATGAAACAGGTAAAAGAGAAAATCCTTTTAACAATCTTTAAAAGCAAGGACAGTGTTCCAGAGAAAAGTAGTAATTTCACTGAAAGGAAAAAAAAAATCTATTGACACTTTAGTGTTTGCTTCAAGAAACCAAACTAAAATACACACAAAAACAAAAACGGCACTTTGTTAAAGGCATATTATATATCATAAAGGAATTATGATAGGGAGCCTGAAACATTTTAAAAATAATTTTTATTTAACCATATTTGTTACAAAATTATTCATACTTGAGTTTCAATCATAGAATGTACATCATCCTTCATCATTGCACTTTCCTCTCCACCAATGTCCTTTGTTTCCTTCCCCTTCACCCTCCTCTGCCTATGTCAGGGACAGGTATTTTGCTTTTTTCTCTCTATCTCTCTTTTCCTTTATGACACTGAACTTTGCAAAATTTCCTTTATGACACCATGGTTTGCAATATTGTTCATTATTATTAACATTCATTTTCAGCATCCAATTCTTGTCCAGAGTGATATGTTCCAACTATCAATGTCATAATGTACCTTTCTCTATTCTAACTGAACTCACCACTTTTTATGGCAAGCTTCCTATCATGGACTAGTTCTCCTGTCCCTCATCCCTATTTTCTCTAGATATTATTACCATATTGCCATTTATTATTCTTATATGCCACAAATTATTATTCTGTGTCTATACCTCTCCTTCTGACTCATTTCACTCAGAATAATAATCTGATGTGTTGATTTATGTACAGATTATGTACTGTGCATGACTCAGTCTTTTTGTGTAGTCACAAGAAACAGAAGTTGCACACCCGTACATTGTATCCACTCATTGTATGATAGACTTGATTAAAAAAAACTCTCTGCTGAACTAAACTCTGTGACAGGTGACACAGTAAAGATAATTTTGAAATTCACAATTGTGATCAAATACAGGCTATTCACCACCCTGGGTCAGAGTATGGATGCTCACTTCATGAAGAAGTGAAGTGGCTGTTCAGGAGAAGGGTGCTCTCTGGCCTTGTTGGCAAGAGGGAAAAAGTAGTGCAGTTTTTGTGAGAACAGAACTCTGACTTTATACAGCCCCAGTTGGACAAGGAATGGGTAGCTAAGCTTGTGTATTTTGCAGAAATTGTTCATTTTCTCTATGAACTTAATATTTCTCTGCAGGGGAGTTTTACAAGTAGTTTTTAAAGTGAGACATAAGATAGATGTGTTAAAAAAAAGAATCTGATTCTGGGATAGCTGTGTCTGAGAAGGAGATATTGAAATGTTTCCACTCTTGCAAAAAATTTCTGATTATCACTTATATTATGCAGAAAGTCATAATCAATATGAAAAACGGCATTTTAGGGCATTAGCTCACAACTTTAATCATAAGTACCCTGAACATGAGAATCCACGGAAAAGAAAGCTCTAGGTTGAGAATTCCTTCATGGAAGATGCCCACTCTTGTGCAAAATAAAATACGTGTTTTAAGATCATTCCAGGCACTGTATTTCTAAACTCCACTCAACCTGGTCTGAAGAAGCAGTGTAATAGGAAAGAAATAATGAAACAAGCTAGCCAGGAAAGGATGATCATGGAGTCCATGGCCTTTTATTTTGAACTCTTTGCCTCTAACCCAAAAAGTTAGAACACCTCTTTATTAAAACCAATTTCCAATACCAGGAGGTTTCCAGTCAAGAGAGAGACACAAAAGTGTCAGTGGGCTTTTATATATCAAAGGAAGAGGTTCAAGAAAGGATGATGTTGGGGGAACACCTTTGTTTAGGGTTGATACTGGGTATCATCTTACGTTCTTGGAGCCAGCCTTGGGGGCTACACACAGGGCGCACACTGACAGAGGCTAGGAGCAGAGTCCTGACTTCTGGAGTGGCTGCCGGGCACACAGAAGAGCCAAATTAAAGTGTAAAGAGCCATATTTGGTGCGCGAGCCATGGGTTGCTGACCACTGTCCTAGGCCAAGGGAATTTCCTCTATAACATCCCCAATAGTTACTGTGCCTATGCAGGGGGAAAAGGGCACAAAATAATCATTTTATCCACATATGTATTTATTTATTGATTTATTTTTTGACTTCTTTATTTTGGTGTAAATATTAAAGTTGATGTCTCCAATTTTATTTTATTTTATTTTATCTTTATCTTTCTTTTTGTACTCCAGCATGGTTTGATTTCAGGGCTGAGACTATTGTGTGGTGCTTGTCTTCATTGCTGTAGCACTCACTGGATATTTAATTTGATATTTCTTTCTGTATCATTGTGGTGTTTCAATTACCTTTTTCATGTCCTCGCTCAAACTGAGGATGAAAGCCTCTAGAAGGTCTCCACCCATTTTCAGCTTATTTGATTTTTCTTTTCATGTCCTCGCTCAAACTGAGGATGAAAGCCTCTAGAAGGTCTCCACCCATTTTCAGCTTATTTGATTTTTCTTTTCTTTCTTTCTTTATTTATTTACCCCCATTCTATTGCTTTTCTTTCCTTCAAACAAAACCACATAACTTGAATTATCTAGTTCTGCCTCTCAAATAGAGGGGGAAGCAAGGGAGAGTACCAGGACCAAACACATATATATGATCACTAATACTAAGCTAGCAGCCCGGGGGTGATGGTGGGAGATATGGGTTGCAGTAAGTGAACAGGGATAGGGAGGACAAATTTGATGATGGGTATTCCCCTGATTTAATGTTAATATGTACCTAAAATACTACTGTAAGCCAATATGATCAAAATAAAAATTAAAAAAAACATTCTGTGTCAAACGCCAGGGGACAGTATTTGGGAGTAAATCTGTGAGAATCAAATGAATTAGTATGTCAGGTGCACAGTCAACAATGCAAGAGGAAAGTCTTAGTGTATTATATATAGGAGATACTTATGGCCCAAGACACAGTCAATACTGAAAAAAATATCAAGCTTTTTTAAGGCAAGCATGCAACAATAAAATGTTCATCTAATTCCCTCTCTCCCTAGGAGATCCCAACAGAGAAAGTAGGTCAAGAGTGATTTCTGGGGTTTGGGCTAAGCAGATACAAGAATGTGAGACAAAGACACTGGCAGCTGCAGAGGCCCTGAGTTTAGTAAGCAAATGTAAGTGTCATTCAGCTCGAATAAGTGTTGCCTGTGATGAAAGAAATCATTGTTATGTTCTTGGGACAGGAGGGTCTTCTGGATACAACAGGAGCATAGATAGTATGATGGTAGGGCACTTGCCTTGTTCACAGCCAACCCACAACCATACTTTATATGGTTCCCCAGTTTTTTGAGGAGTAAAGATCCCTGAACTCCCTGAGCATCATTAGCTGTGACATCCCCACAAAAAATATAATAAAGAAACACTGAGAAATATCAGTATCAAATGTATTTTTGAGATGTACTCAGCATGTTGGAACATAGGAGATGACATATAACATGAATTTAGTTCCTAAATAGAAAATTTGCTGCCAACCTGGAGGAAAGGACTCTTCCATGCATCCAATGTGCCTAAAGGAAACATGTCTTCAAATTTTTCATATCATTCCCCTCCCACCAAAACAAAACAAAAAATAACGACCATGTGATTCACGTCACTTGTGGAATGCATCATCAGAGATGTATGGCTCTGAAAGCCTTTATCCTGAAAGAGCATCCACTTTATCTTCTGCCCCACATCTGGGGCAATCTGGATGTAAGCTTCAGGAAGGGCTTAGTGAGAAGCATCCCCCATCCAACAAAATACTCAGGACTGTCCAGGGGAACGTTTGAGGAAGGGTGTGGACAGGACAGGGTGATCACATACCCAAAGGTGAGTATAACCAAAAAAATATGAAGTCATATAAGTGTCATTAAGTGAACAGGAAGAACTATGATGGAGATCAATCACAACAACCACCCTGGGCAAATTGTTATTGCACGATGCTGATTATAAAAATAAACCAAGTCGGGTGGTGGCGCTGGAGGTAAGGTGCCTGCCTTGCCTGCGCTAGTCTAGGACGGACCGCGGTTTGATCCCCCGATTTCCCGTATGGTCCCCCAAGCCAGGAGCGACTTCTGAGTGCATAGCCAGGAGTAACCCCTGAGCGTCACTAGGTATGGTCCAAAAACCAAAAAAAAAATAAAAAAAAATAAATAAATAAATAAAAATAAAAATAAATAAACCAAAAAAAATTCTGCTAAGTGTTCAATGAGTAGGAAGTGCCAGAAGGTGGAGGAGTATGAAAGATACTTTAAAAAATGCTCCACATCACTAATCATCAGAGAGATGCAAATCAAAACAACTATGAGGTACCATCTCACACCAGAGATTGGCGCACATCACAAAGAATGAGAACAAGCAGTGTTGATGGAGACGTGAAGAGAAAGGAACTAGTATTCACTGATGGTGGGAATGCTGTCTAGTCCAACCTTTATGAAAATCAGTATGGAGATTCCTCCAAAAGCTGGAAGTTGGGCTCCCATATGATCCAGCTATACCACTCTTAGGGATACACCCTAGGAACATAAAAATACAATACAAAAATCCCCTTCCTCACACCTATATTCATTGCAGCACTGCTTACAATAGCCAGACGCTGAAAACAGCCTAGATGCCCCTCAATAGATGAATGGCTAAAGAAACTGTACATATATACAATGGAACATTATGCAGCTGTCAGAAGAGATAAAGTCATGAAATTTTCCTATACATGGATATATATGGAATCTATTATGCTGAGTGAAATAAGTCAGAGGAAGAGAGATACAGAATGGTCTCACTCATCTATGTGTTTTGAGAAAAATAAAAGACATTTGTGCAATGATTCTCAGAGACAAGAGAGAGGAGGACTGGAAGGTCCAGCTCATGACATAAAGCTACCACAGAGAGTGATGGGTGCAGTCACAGAAATAATTATACTGAGAATCATCATATCAAAATGTGCCTGAATAAGGGAAGTAAAAAGCCTGTCTAGAGTACAGGCAGGGGTGGGGTGGGGAGGAGGGATACTTGGATCATTGGTGATGGCAATGTTGCTCTGGTGAAGGGTTTCTTTTATATAAACTGCTAAACAATAAACTTTGTACAAATAAAAAGAAAACTGAATTAAGAGACAAGATTCTGAGGCATAGCAGTAGCACAGCAGTAGGGCATTAAAAGAAAAATGAAAAGAAATTACTCCTGGTAGGCTTGGTAGACCATGTGGAATGTTGGGGATCGAACCCAAGTTGACCTACCTTTTGTACTATCACTCTGGCCCCACAATACTATTATTTTAGTTTTATTCTTATTACTAAAATTTATTATTCATAAATATTATTAAATTTTATTATTAAGTATTATAAAAAATAAAAAGTTAGTTCTACTCAGAACTTCCTATCCAGAAACATCTGATCTTATATTCCTAGTAGTCACAAACCTCAGACCAGAGTGGGCCGATGGAGAGGGAGATCTTGGCTCTCAATCCAGGACAGGAGAAGGAGGCCTCCTCTGCCCATTGGCACTGGGGAGTGAAGCTGAGGAACCACCCAGAGCTAGTTCCAGGTCTACCTTCCTGCAAAATCCATGTGCCCAGATCCAGAGCATTCTTCCATCAATGGAGAGCCAGCACAAGAGCTAGTGAACTCTTCACTCATGAGCTCCACTGTCATTGTTCTCATAACCATTCTGGACTCTAGATCTAAAGGAACTTCTAGTTCCTGGGGCTGAGGGGAGCTGGATTCTGCCTATTAAAGGAGAAATCTGATTGGCTCGGCATAAAAGGACAGATGACAGCCTGCTAAGGGTTCTGTATTGGCCTACCAGGGGTTTCCTTTCTTCATATAGCTTGGTTTCCTAGCAGGTCAGATGAAGTCAGAGACAGATGAGGGGAATTCAATTGGTAGAGTATGAAATGAGGACCTAACCAAGGAAGGGATTCATGAGATCATCCAAAGTAGTGAAGTTTGAGGTTTGGCCATCTGTGCCCACCACCACCACCACACCACCACCAACAACAACCCCTGTATCATGGGGTCACTATTTAACAACAAAGTTTGCTCCATAACAAGGTTCTTCAGCTACACCAGACTCCTTCAATGCAGGTCCCCTTTGGGAGAAAAATCCTTTATTAGTTCTAATACCAGGAAATGAGCCAAACAAATGGAAACAGGAAGCTTCAAGAATCATGGTACTTTGAACTTGTCATAACATTCTTGATATACTATCCAAACAATCCATTCAGTCTGAAGCTTGGGCAGATGCCATATCAATTTATTCTAAACATTAGGCCCCAGGACCAGAGAAATAGAACAGTGGTAGGACATTTGCCTTGCATGCAGCTGACTCAGGATGGAGCTGGGTTCAATTCCTGGCATATGGTCCCCTGAGCTTGCCAGGAGAGATTTCTGAGCTAAGAGCCAGAAGTAACCCCTGAATGCCTCTGGGAATGACCCAAAAACTAAAAATTAAAAATTAAAAAAAAATAAAGACTATACTTTCAGGGATAATTTCTATAGTTTGTGACTAGAGAAGTTTCTCTAATCATGTAGAGCACCTGAAGCCACGAGGAGGAGCCAGAGCGTCCTCTCCTGAGCGTGAAGCTGGCTCTAGGTGTCACTTCTGCGGCTGATCATTCTCCCCTTTTTCCCGAAAAGGGTAGAGGGAGAGGATGCAGTCTAAGTGGTAAAAAAAATTTTTAAAAATTAGGCCTCAACACAAATATTGGTCCTGGGGACCCCTCCCTTTCTGCAGGACTACTCTGAGGATTCTAGGTGTAGTAGAATATATTTGAAAATTTAGAATTTAGCTTTATTTCACTGTAAGGGGCAGACCTCCAGGACACACCATCATCATTTCAATACAGCTTTCTAGTGTAAGGTGACAGAGGATAGAGCCTCACAAGAGCACTCAAGCTATATGAACTCAGCTTCATTGTTGGGCTTGGTTCATTCTTTCATTTAGTATCTCACCAGGATAAGAATTACTACTTGCTGTTCACCAAACTCATTTCTTCTCCTTTAGGCAAATAATTATGTTGCATTTCCCAGACTCCATTGGATTAGGTCAGGTGAACAGAATGGATGCCCCATCCAACAGGTACATAGAATCTTCCTGTGTCAATCCTCAGTGCTATTCCTCCTCAGCCAGCTAACTCCAAGGATGATAAAAAGCCATGAGTGAAAGTTAGAGGCACATACCTCAGGGTCTCATATCTGAATCACTGCCTAGAGCAGACATCGCTTCCCAATCTAGTATGCAGTTTGGGACATCTTGAGTCAGAAATAAACATATATCATCTTTGAATCCTAGTACATATGGATCACTACACAGATCCTTGGAGTAGTCAGGATGAACATGACACCTCAATGAGGCACCTCAATGTCATGTCACCTCAATCCCACAATGTCCTTATTTCCTTCACGTAAAATTCTAAATATCTCTAAGTAGCAGTTGCCCTGGCACATGACACCAAGAAATGTGCCCTTGTGGGAATCTCCAAAGTTCTACAGTGGCACTGTAGGCAGATTTCAAACAGCAGAGCTCTGGATTCATTACTTCAGAGCTTCCTCTTCCCGTCTTAGCAAAACTTCCCAACTTGGGAACACTGAAATATCTGTAATCTCTCTTCCACAGTCTTCCTATTATGCTTTGAAGTGAGTACTCATTTTCTTCTCCTCTCCCATTTATACTTCCACCTTTTACTATATTAATTACACCTCCAACTCCAGGGGAGTGGAAATTGCTTTCATGGATAAAGGCATCAGATACCAAAATTCACATTATTTGGTCTTTATCTCTATCATGTATTCTCACTGTATTTGATATAGTGGATCATTTTTGTGCCCTTCAAACTTTTTAATAGCAGCTAAAGAAACAACACAGCAGGGTGCTTGCTTTTTGCACGTGGCTAGCCTGAATTCAATCCCTGGAATCCCATAGGTCCCCAGGAGTGACCTGAGTGCAGAGCCATGAGAAGATCCTGAGCACTGCTGGGTGTAGCCCAAAAACAAATAAACAGAACTTTTAAAATAAGATCTTATGGGTATTATATTTATTTACAATATTATATTAGTTGCAAGTATACAGCACTATAGTTTGACATCTTTTTCTTTGACTAAAATGTTCATCAATGTCTAGTTTTCATCCATCATCATTCATTGAAACCCCTACCTACCTACCTAATTACCTCCTAGTTTTATTCTCCATTTGGTCACCACCATTTTACTCTATAATTTATTAATTTGTTTTTATTTTATGTAAAACTCTTTTAATAATTTATTTATTTAAGCACCATGATTACAAAAAAGGTCATAGTTGGGTTTTAGTCATCAAATGAGCACCACCATTCATCAAGTGTGACTCCACCCTGAATTTAGGTGTATCTACCGCCCATTCCTGAGAGGGGTCTTGGAAAGGTTAGATAAGGCTTTGACCAGAGAGGATTAGGGTCTTTTGCCAGGATGGAGGTTGGAGGTGACATGGATGAAAGAAGTAAGATGCAAGGCTAGCTAAGAATGGCATGTGTAAATGGTTAGCAGCCACATCTGTTGGCTGGGGCTAAACAAAGATGTTATCTCTCTGGAAGCCTGCCTGTGAGTGAGTTCAATACCCATCGCTTTCCTGCACCCAGACCCCAAGGTTAATGGGGGATAGAGCCACGTGGCCGGGGCCTAAGAACAAAGGCCTCCATCCACCATCCAAGCCTATCTTAAGGGGTGTTATGCAACAATCAAGTGTAAATTTTCCCATCACACATGTTCTTTGAGGAGCTGTTGGAATTGCAGAAACAAGTGGGCACAAAGACATATATAACTGCAAGCAGCACGAAGAAGCAAGGGTCCAGACTACCTGTACAGGCTGCATGCATGGCAGACAAGCACAGGTCTCTAGAGGTAAAACAAGCTAAGTGCCATTTTTGCACTAAGTTGTGCCTCCCAGTAAAAGGTAGCCGTGATCCCCGATTTGACGATCTCTCCGGGAAGTAAAATCCTGAGGTGTTTGACAAAACATACCAATTCCTTGATGGCATTCGCACCAAAGAGAAAGGGCTAGTGAAAAAGTAACTGAAGAAGCACCATTCAGGGAGGAACGTGAGAAACTGCAGCAGCTGCTCAGCGAACTGAGCAGCAAGAACTGGCACAGCAGGAGTTGCGCTTGTCCCTGAAGCAGGAGCGGAGGGCTCAGGTCCAGCTGGTCCATCAGACATATTTCTTGAAGAAATCCGAGCTGTGCCAGTTGGCCTTAGCCGAAAAATTCAAGGAGCTGAAACGCAGCAAGAAGCTGGAGAGTTTTTTGAGTCAAAAGAGGCTGAGGAATGCAGGCAAGGAAAGGGACATCTCCCTTTCAGCAAAGAGCCCCAAGACCTGCCTCCAGCTCTGCTGCAAGACTGACACACTTGGGCCTGGCCTGACCTTTCCTGTTCACAGCAGCCTTTGAACTAGATTGCCTGAGAAAAGACAAAGGGCGCCTGGACAGAACTAGGAGTGTGCTACTCAGGAAGAGGAGCTCTGTGTTTAACTCGGTTCATCATGTCCTTATGTTCCCCCCTGACTTCATTTTAAAATGATGCTGATACAGGAAAGGGCCTCAGCATGGCCTTGAGGTGGTGTATGGCCTAGAGTCTGCCAGGTCCCATGACTGGGACCTAATGTAGGACCTAATGTCATAAACCACTTCATTGATCTTGTTCTGTTTTGGAGGGATTGTGGCAGAGTGTACAGAACTGCTCTGTTTAGCCAGTCATCTGTGTAGATGCAGGAGTCTCCTACCCAGGGCAGAAACTCCTCCTACTTAAAACAAAAGGCACCAACAATCTTTCAAAGAATAAATCTGTGGACTAAAATCACTGGCTAGGCATTCAGGAGCCCCAGGATTGAGCCCAATACTACATTCCCCTGAGCATTGCTAGGAGTGCCCTCCCACTCCAGCACTACCAGGTGTTCCAGAAACCAAAAAGCAAAAAATAGAAGGTGACTCAACCTTAGAAAAAGAAAAGGCTTTGTTTTGAAATCATTATGTCTTGCTGCTTTAAATGATAGCTTTTTATTTTCTCATGAGCATTCTCTTAGGGCAAAAGATGATGAGTTGCAGAGTCCCCTGCGTGTAACTAACTCATCCCTCTTTCCCTTTCTTGGGAGCTCATTGTCAATAAGAACATTTTCATTACCTGTCACCATCACCGGTGAATGACAAATCACGATGTCAGTGATAGATTCATTAATAGATCTCTGCTGCCACATTAGACATAGCATAGAAAATAAGTCCCTAAATCATTAAGAACAGATATTCAATACTATATAGCTATAAGGAATGATGTATAATCATGCAATTTTCTGCAATAATGATGGAACTGAAAGATATTATATTAAATGAAATAAGCCAGAATAAGAAGGATAAATACAGAATGATATCATTTATATGTGGTGTTTAGAATAACTGCATGAAGAAGTGCAGTGGTTTAAATGGAAATTGTCAAGAACAATCTAGGTCTCAGATATAGCAAGGAGGAAGAAACACATATTGTAAGGAAAGGGAACGGGACAAAGTGGTAGTGTTAAGAAAGGACAGAACTAAATATCCAAACCAGAGTCTACAGCAATGTAATCATGAGTCCCAAACTTTAACAATCAAAACTTTAAATAGACCTGTTATGCTGGCAAGCTGGGGAGCAGAGATCGGTGGCATGGGATGTACTCTGGGAACATTGGTGAAAGAAGGTCAACAGTTGTGGTGGTATTGGCCCTGAAACATTCTATGTCTGAAACCCAACTATGAAAAACTTTGTGAATCACAACAGTTTCAATAAAAAATTAAAAATACATTCAGGGAAAAAAATACATTCAGGGGTGATATTACAAAAACAAAAGGCTGTCTTGGACACCATAATCAGGATAGAGAGGAAGACTTATTTTAGTCAAGTACCCATTTTAATTTTTATTTTCCCTTGTATTAGGATCTGCACCCACAGTGGTGCTTAGAGAGATCCAAAGTCACTCTGATTAAGGGTTTGATCTTGACAGGCCAGATGTGGGTGGCGGGAAGATAGGAGGCTACTCCACCCTCATGCAACCACGAAATTTTGAAGGACTGCATAACCAGGTCTTAGTCTTCGCTGTCCTTGAGCTCCTCTGTTGTCAGGGCAGGCTCCCGTGGGCAGGAGATGGTGATATTGGACTAGCTGCCAATGGGCTTCAGTAATTCTACCTTGTCGCTGTTGTCTCCCCTGAGCCACAAAGGCTTCCCATTTGATAACAATGGTGACAGGGAGAACAAGCAAGGCACAGACCAAGAAGCCCTTCAGAGGCCAAGGTGGAGTGTTCAAAAGGAATGGATTTACAGGGGTTCTCCAGTAATGTGCCTAGATCAGAAGATAACCAAGAACAGAAACTAGAGTGCTTAGAAGATAACAAATTGACACCATGGAAACTGCAGTTTTCGTGCAAGGAGAAAAAAGAATGTGGCTGTCTGCAATAGAAAGCTATAGCGCATTAAATCAAAAGCTAGAAAAGATAAAAAGAAATGCAAGAATTCAATAAAAGAAAGACAATTTCTGAAGAAAAGCACAAGGAATGGGTTCAGAAGAAGAATAAAGAAAAAGGAAGGAAACAAAAAATTTTAAATGGAGGAAAAAGGCAGAAGAAATGAAAACATTTGCAGGAAAAGCAAAAGAGAATGGTTAAAAAAATGTTGTAGAGTATGAAAAGAAAGAAAAGGAAATAAAAACAATGGCAAGCTAAAATACAAGAAAAAAAGGCAACAGCAAAAATAATTTCAAGGTGGTACATCATTGTTTTGATTTCTATCTCTGATGATTAGTGATGTGAACCATTTTTTTCATGTATCTTTTTTTTGCCATTTGATTTTTTCTTTGAGGAATTGTCTGTTCATTTCTTTTCCACATTTTTGATGGGGTTAGATGATTTTTTATTGTTAAGTTCTGTCAGTACCTTGTATATCTTAGATATTAGCCCCTTATCTGATGGAATTGGGTGAATAGTTTCTCCCATTTTGTGGGTGGTCTTTGTATCCTCGTCACTATTTCCTTTGAGGTGCAGATGCTTCTCAGCTTAATATAGTCCCAACAGTTTGTCTCCACTTCCATTTGTTTGAACAGTGCTGTATCCTCTTTGAAGATGACTTTTATCTCAATGCCATGGAGTGTCGGTTCTTCTATATTCTGATAACAAGGTCTTTAATCCATTTGGACTTGACCTTTGTGCATGGTGTTAGATGGAGGTCTAAGTTCACTTTTTAGCATGTTGCCTCAACACCACTTGTTGAAGATGCTTTCATTGGTCCATTTTTCATTTCTTTTTGTTTTGTTTTGTTTTGGTTTGGTTTTTGGGCCACACCTGGTGACGCTCTGGTGACTCCTAGCTTTGTGCTCAGAAATTGTTCCTAGCTTGAGGGACCAAATGGGATGCCGGGGGATCAAATTGTGGGCCATCCTAGGTCAGCCGCGTGCAAGGCAAACACCCTACCACTACACCACCACTCTGACTCCTTCATTTTGTATTTTTTGCCCCTTTATCAAAGATTAATTGATTGTATGTCTGGGGAACATTCTCTGAATACTCAAGTCATTCCATTGATCTCAAGGTCTGTTTTTATTCCAAAATTGCTCCTGGAAGGCACGGGGGACCACATGGAATGCCGGGATTTGGACCACCGTCTGTCCTGAATTGTCTACATGCAAGGCAAACACCCCACCACTATGCTATCTTTCCTGCCCAGATAGTATAAATAATTTTATTTACAGTACATCACTTTCTTATCCAAAAATAGTTCCACAGTAATTTTGTTCAGGAACTCTATGTTTCTTTCCTCCTTAGTTTATAGTTTAGGTAATATAGTTACAGTTATTTTCTAGTATTGCTGTACAAAATGGCTACACAGCACTATGACCAAAGGGCCCAAAGGACCTACCACCACTATCCTAGATCAATTCTGGTCTCAACTCCCTCCCTCAGCACCAGCTATCCCCTACGTGTGTTTACTCATAGTAATGGTTTTGGAGCATAGAGTTATCTCTTTTTTTACCAAACAGCAATGTGTCCTAGATCCTCCACTCAAAGTCACTTCCATTATACTTCATTTATCTCCCTCCCACAAAGGCACAAGTTGGTATTCTCAATTCTATAATCTCAGGGATAATAAATTTTGGAATCAATGTTCTAAGTGTAAATAGACAAACTTCTATTTCCCAGAAGATGGCAGTAGAGCCACACTCAAATTCTAACCCATGGTCCTGGGCCAGGTTCTTCAAAAGAGCTCAGGATAAATGGAACCTTCTAGCTTTATGTCCTGCTGAAAACACAGGTGCAAGAGTTTTATTTGAATACATGATGATAAAGTCATTTAAATTACTATCTAACAGGGGAATGACTGGTATTAATTAGAATCAAACAACAATTCTTTATGACACCTTGTTAAATTGGTGGTAATTGTATTTCTTTAAATCATAAAAGGACAAATTTCATTTTGATGCCGTTTTGCAACCACATTGGCTTCTGAAAATTGGAGCGTTCCTCGTGTAGCTTATTCTCTTTTCCCTATTCACTTTCTAAAATGTTTCTAAAGTTTCCTTAAAAGAACTTCCTTAGTCATGGTCTAAAGAGAGAGTAGCTGAGATTGGGGAGAGTGGACCAAAGATCTAGACTTGAATTCTGGCCTCAGCACCTACAGCTAATTTATCTCTACCATATGTACTTAATTTATAAGTTACTAACTCAAACAAAACCACCATAAGATGTGCTTTCCATACATTGGAATGTGTATTATCAAGAAAACAAGGAACTAGAATTAATGATCAAGGAGCTAGAATTAATATGTATGGGTGAAATAAGTAGAAAATTTGAATCCTTGTGCATTGTGTGGAAATGTAAGATGGTATAGCTCCTATGGAAAATTATGGTGGTTCTAAGTTAAACAAACACAGAATTACCGTATGGTCAAGCAGTTCCACGTCTAAATATGATCACATAAAAATTGAATGCAGCAGTGAAAGAGCTAATAAAGGTGGATAAGGTGCTTATCTTGTATGACCCCCCAATTACATCCTCAGTATAAGATATGGTCCCCAAATACTTCCAGGATTCATTCCTGAACCCAGAACCAGGAATAGCCACTGAGAATCTCCAGATGTAGACTCAACTACCCTGTTAAAAAATTTTGAAATCGGGGCCGGAGAGGTGTCTGCCTTGCAGCGCTAGTCAAGGAAGAACCGCGGTTCGATCCCCCAGCATCCCATATGGTCCCCCCAAGCCAGGGAAAATTTCTGAGCACTTAGCCAGGAGTAAACCCTGAGGATCAAATGGTGTGGTCGAACCCCCTCCCACAAAAAATTGAAATCAGTGATTTAACGTGATAGTTGTAGACACACCATCTTAGCAGCAATATTTATAATAGCCAAAATACAGAAACAAGCCTAAAAATATTTATCAAGAGATGACTGTAAAAACAATAAACAATGTGTATTATATATACAATATAATATTCTGACACATGCCTACCTAACATGAATGAAACTTGAAGCTATTATGTTTAGTGAAAGAAGCCAAATACTATTTTGATCAAATTCATGGCAAAAAAGAAGAAAGTGCTTGTCAGCATCAGAGTAAAGGGGTGAATTGTTTTGTGAATACAGATATCTAGCTTTGCAAGATGGAAAGAATTCAGCATATGGATGTGGCAATGGTCAGAAACCAATGTGAATGCACTTAACACCACAGAATTGTACACAAATGGTTAAATGTGTTCTGTACTTTTTTTATTTTTTTGGTTTTTGGGCCACACCCAGTGATGCTCAGGGGTTACTCCTGGCTATGCACTCAGAAGTCGCTCCTGGCAGGCACGGGGGACCATATGGGAACCGGGGGATCGAACCGTGGTCTGTCCTAGGCTAGCGCAGGCAAGGCAGCAGACACCTTACCTCCTGCACCACCCCTCCTGGCTCCCGTGTTCTGTACATTTTACTGGAGTTTGGAGACAGCTTAATTTTGCTTTTTTTCTTTTTGGTTTTTGGGCCACATCTGATGACTCTCAGGGGTTACTCCTGGCTATGTGCTCAGAAATTGCTCCTGGCATTGGGGACCATATGAGACACTAGGGGATTAAATGTCTTAGGCTAGCTGCTAATTTTTAAAGTTGGTTTGTTTGGTTGTTGTTTTTTATTTTTTGCTCATTTTTTTTGGTAGTTGTTGTTTTTGAGTCACACCTGATGGTGCTCAAGGGATCCCCCAGCTAGAGGATTTTGAGGACCTTGCATGACTGGGAATTGGACCCAGGATGTCCATGTGCCAAGCATGTGCTCAGTACCTTTAGCCATCTCTCCAGTTCCCAGAAAAATCATTTTCAAAAATAGAAATTGCCTATTTGTATATCATTAGGAATATATGTCCAGGAATTGAACCTAGTATCAGTATCTTAGCAAGCTCTCCTAGACATTCTGATGTAGATGGGTTTGCAATAGCCAGCACCCAGCCATGGCCATTCCTAGAAGGAAGCAGAAAGCAATGGAAAATCTCCTGACTCTGGACTCCTTTCTGTTCTCTTCTGGGAAGTACCTCCCAGTTCTGTGGCCAACAGCATGGATTCCAAAGGCCAAAATTGGTCTCTGGAATATTGCTTCTGAGCAGTGGCACACAGACATCAGCATCAGATTCAGGTAGTGTCTTTGAGATGTAAAGTGGGAAAAAGTTGCCATTGAGGCTGAAAAGGAGCCCATTGTAAGGCTTTACACTCAGACACAGGTCCACCCTGGATGTACGGTCTTGAAGATTGTGTATTTATCAGTTTTCATTCTTTCACAATATTAATGAACCCCAGGCTACCTCACTCTCTGAGTCTGTAAATCCCACAACTATAAACTTACCTCTCCAGCCCTGGAAGCCTCCTGAGGCCCAAAGAGAAGACGAGATTAGATTAGCTCTGGAGTCAAAGGGTAGCTGTGATTGCAGGAACCCCTAGAGAAACCCTAAGAACCCCTAGAGAGATTCTAGGAACCCAGTGCTATATGGAACTGTCCAGAGAAGGAGGTATGTTGACCACTGTCCAGCAGGATGGTAACATAGAATAACCCTGACCACCCAGTAGATCACCTACTGAGTAAGCAGAGCCACAAAAGGGCTGTTCTGGGAGCCAGAAGAGAGATTGACCCTTCCCACTGACCCTCAATGCCCTCTAGCCTAGTCTCAGTCTGTCCTACTGCAGGAAATGGGATGGGAGTGGGGGTGGGCATACCAGAGTTCAACATTCCCTTCCCATCCACATCCCAGGTCCAGGAACACACTTGGACATACTCACATGCTCACTCCCAAACATACTCCCAAGCATGCTCACAACTGCGGGCATTCTCATTCCTTCATACACTTGCTACCAGGCACACTACTAAGCATAACTTGCTGTTACGCATGCACAGACAAACCTATTGGGTCTCTCCTTAGTTAAGGGATGTGGAAAAGCTCATCATCCCCAGTGGAGGCAGCCTCTGTGACACTACATAAATGGAATACTTACAGACTGGCAGCGTTTTCTCCAGAGGCTGGAAAGCAGGGAAAGTCATTGCAAATGTGTAAACACTGAACACTGGAATTACTAGCAGACCAAAGAGAAGAGAACTAATTAGATAAACCATGCATTGATGGTCTATTAGATAATTAAATTATTATTTTACTGTGCCTAACATGTGCTATAAGACCAATCCAAATGTTACCAAGTGTTTATAGGGTCTGCCGGCTCTTTACAAGCTTCCTCTGCTTACAAGTGTCAAATTGGGGCTGTATTGATAGATAAAGGGAACTGGAGTGCCTAGATTGCAGTCTTTCCCTTTGGTATCTTTATATTGTGCTATAAAGCCTCTTATCCTTAATCTAAAGAGTGAAAATAGTTGACATCTCTTTTAATCACTGATCTTTAAGAAACAATGAATGAAATATTACTTGAAATAAATATTGTGCTCACTTTATTGGAGAGTAGTAAAAATCTAATAGTTGGCAAAACATTTAGTGTTGACTCAGATAGTCTTGTTTATTAGTCTAAGCACAGAGAGCATTTCACAAGCAGATTCAACCCTGAACTCTTTAAGGTTTTCTTGGGATATAGCACCCAAGTTTGGTTTGTTTGCGGTGGTGGCTTCTTTACCTTACTTCAGTCTATTCTGGGTTCTTTCTTTTTCCCAAATCCTCATCCCTCCCCCCAAAAATAGAAGTGATACTTTTAAGGAACATCATAGTAAATGTGGTATGTGTTCATTGAACTGAAAGCTATCCTGCAAGAGAAAAAGAAATATTGATTAAGCACTAAATTCTCAAAAGTCATTGTTTGGGCAAGGGAGTTTCTAGCACAGAAAGGAGTTAGGAATTTAGAGGTATCAAGTCTGGGAGCAAGTTTTTCAAACTGTGTATCTGTGTGGCCCTAGACTCTCTGTGAGTTTGCACATATGTATAAGTATGCCACACACACATACACACACAGCATAGCACCACCATCACACACTTCATAGTGAGACTGAGAAGAGTAGAGTTTGGCTACAACTCTGAGCTTTTCATGTCCCCAAACTCAAGCTCTCCCACACCTTTGTCTTCTGTTTTCTCCCCACTCCTGGGCTACCCTATGGAGGGCAGAAGACAACGATGGAATCTTGTTCAACTACATGTGAGCACTGAGTAAGTCTTTAAAGGAAAAAAGAGATGAGTGTCTTCCAACCTAGAGGAGCTTCATTTTCTTTAGTTTTGGATTGGGGGGGGGGTGTGTCCTACCATGTAATGCTCTAAGTTTCCTCCTGGCTGTACTCAAAAGACCATATAGGGTGCCAGGAATTGAACCAGACTAATTTACTGATTGACTGATGTTTTGTTTATGGGACATACCCAGCAGCATTCAGGGATTACTCCTTAATCTGTGCTCAGGGATCATTCTTGGAAGACTTTGGGGTGCTGGAGATTGGACCTGGGTCAGCTGCATACAAGGCAAACACCCTATCCACAGTACTGTTACTAAGGCCCCTGATAAATTATTTTAATAGAAAGTTGAAATCAGACTTTTCAATATTAATTCCTGCTTACTTTTCATTTTTCTTCTTTTTTCCTCAGCTTGTTTCTCATCCAGGTGTTTCTTCCTCCCAGAGACCATGGAATCCATGTATACTTCCTGCTTATGTGTATTTTTCCACTAGTTGCCATGTACTTGTATCCAGGAGGTGTCCGGGGAATGGGTAGAGATTAACTCATCAGCCCCTGGGTCTGTAATTTTCACTGCCACCATTTGCTACTTCACAGAAGCTTCTGCCTTTGTCACCCTCATGGTGAATAATGATAGTTGGTGTGATTTTTCACTTTGGGAATCAAAGCTCATGTTCTTCAAACCAATAGGTTGGAAGAGGCCCAGGAAGCAGTGTGTTTGGCAAGCACATCATTCAGTCAATTCATCACAAATGTCCAGCACACCTCTTGCACTGACGCAATTCCCCAAACAGAAGTAGGTTTAGGAACTTGCTGTGCATCCCAGGGCAAGTGGCTACATTCTTGACTCCTGCACCCTCCCTAGAACCACCCAAAAGAACCATGCCACCATGCCACCCTGCATGCTGAGGTGGAATCTGGCAGTAGGTGTGGGGGGATTCAATATCTCTTTATCCCTGCCAGAAAGAATTGTGCAACACCTGCTACTGCCACCACAGTTAAGCCTGCTGAGAGTTCAAAAGGTCTATTGGAGACTCCAAATAAATCCTTCCTGCCAGCCTGGCTGATACCTCACTCCTAGAGAAGCTGCTTATCTCTTGAACTTTCAGCCTGCTCATTCCAACCAGGGTACATATCACTTAACTGTAGGGTAATAAAAAGAAAAAGAAAAAAAAGTTGAGTTTATCTGCTGCAGACAAACACATTCTCTCTTCCATAGAACTTTTTCCTTATTCTCTGCCTTCCAACTCTTATGGTCAAGGTCAGAGCTCACTCAACAGCCTCAAGTTGCAGTCTCCACAACTCAGGCCAGTGACAAAGGTTTGACCCCAGTTACTCAAAGGATCCCTTCAAAGTCACTGCAAATATCAGAGGCAAGTGCACAGAACATTGCCCACACCACCAGCACCATATAAATAATGGTCTATAAATAATAGATGCCGTCAACAGGGAAACAAAAATCAGAGAAATGTATCTAAGTAGATGCCTCTTTAGGCCAGATTGGGCATTTGAATATTCCAGAAGGGCAATGACCTTCTGGAAAATGTAGAACTAACTATACAGGAACTAACAGTAGGCTCTGAAGGGTATCTGCCAGACCGATTAGGCATGGCTAAGTCAGAGACAGAGCTTCACATACCAGTGAAATGGATGGTGGCAAGTAGGAGATGCCATTTCTTCCCCATAGCCTGTAGGGAAAAGACATCAGTAATCCCAGCTAACATTGGGTTGGAGTGAGGTTTTGGGGACTGTGCCAGACCCTAACCAGAGGCTATCCTAACTTAATGGACCGTTTTCTTTGCTTTTTGCTTTTGGTCAAGGCTAAAATAAACTAGTGGGATTGTGAGAAGGGTGGTGAGGGGATGGGTAGAAGGGCTCTCACTACTTATTCCTTAACATTTAGCCTCAGAAGATCATCCTTTAAGAGAGCTGGCCTCTAGGACTTCTCCTCCCTCCATGCAGCCACCTCCCCTCAGCTCTCTCGCTCTCTCTCTCTCTCTCTCGCTCGCTCTCTCTCTCTCACTCTCTCTCTGTGGTTTTTGGGTCACACCCTGCAGTGCTCAGGAGTTACTCCTGGCTCTATGTTCAGAAATTACTCCTGGTAGGCTCAGGGGATCATATGGGATGCCGAGATTCGAACCACCAACCTTCTGCATGCAAGGCAAATGCCTTACCTCTATGCTATCTCTCCGCCCCCCTCCCCCCAGCTCTCTTGTCACCCACCATCCCAAGGCAGAAGAAGCTTCTGTGTTCATGGTGCAAAGGGACCTCAGTGTTCATAAGGAGCCACTCAGATGTACACACCCACGATCTTTTCACTACAGTTTATTAGGAAAACCTTGCATTTCAACTGCCCCACTAAGTTTAAAAGCCTATTTTACCCCAGAATTTGTGACATCTGGCCACAAGTTAGTATCTCTGCAGAAAGCAGTCTTTTCTGCCCTATTCCTCAAGCTATTTATAGAAAAGTATCACATTTCAGTGACCTATTCCAAGAAATCCACATTTCCCATAAACGTCAGATAGCCCCAGTTGAGGTGGAGAGAGAGGCTGCCTGGTTGATTTACCTTCTTAGCTCCAGAGCATGGAAAAACACTCATCCCTTATCTAGCCCCAACACCCCCCGACCCAACTGTGGCCTGTGATGGGGCAGGGGGTAGGGAAGAGCAGCACAAACCTGCAGACTGAGAACATATCTATACATTTACACGTCCTCATGTGGCCAGTGCAGCACCCACTACTAGTGTGATTCTGCCTGCACATTAATGATGCTGTAAAATAATAAGGCTGGAGACATGCCGCACAAGAGCAAGTGTGTGATAAAAGGCAAGTTTACGGCCACATCCATCAATTTAATTATCTTTTACTGGGGTATAGACTTAGTAGTAATACTAATCTCAGTACAGTCTGCAGGCTCTGTGGATACTTTACAATCTTCCTCTGTTCACAAGTGTCAAATTATGACTATATTGATAAAAGGAAGGGATAAATGAGAGCAAAGACACCCCAGAACCAGTCCGGATGCCTTTTACAGCACTGTGTAAAAGCCAATTACTCTGATTTTAGGACCAATAATTTAGGAAATTTTGTGACCAATATCTGAGTTGATAATGTTTTGGAAACAATTTCACAGCTAATAAAGTTGCCTTCTTTCCTGCTTCAAGCACCCCCCATATCTACCACACAGCTCTGAGTTTGAGGCCAGATTTCACTGTAAAAGTCAGGATCACAAAGTATTGGTGAGTGAAAGGCACCCCAAAGGTGCAACCACTGCTTCCTTTATGAACAACCTGTTAGACTGGAGGCAGAGTTGGTGGTTCATTGGTGGCACTTCTACCAAAGGGAACCAGGACCTCAGCCACTCAGGTAAAGAGCTTACTGTCACCTTTGCAGGCCTTTTGCAGGAAGCCAATGTTCCCTACACCTTAGGAGGCACTTTCTCTGCTTTTTTCAGTGATAGTTGGGAAATCAGCACAGTCCACTGGAGTGACATCTCCAGACTCCAGACAACTAAGACATCTTTAGACAACTAAATGCCATGTGAGGTGTCCAAGGTCTTAGTCACTGTACTTTTGAGCTAAGCATCCCCAAAGTCACCTACTTCCTTCCCCAAAGTTTTCTTCTGAGTTCTCTACCTTTCACAATCTGACCTGTCATTTTCCCTAAAACTATTGAGTTTTAGGATTTCACAAGCATCAAAATCTCTAATGCTGGACCAGAACATATTGCACAATAGACTGGGTACAGACTTGGGCTTGATCCCTGGCACCCCACATCCCCCTGAGCACTGCCTGGATCAACAATGAAACCCAGAACTAGAGTCACCCCCAAGGACTGCCAAGTGTGGCACCAAATTATAAAGCCAATCAAATAAAAATAACCACCAAACTTCTGGTGCTTCTAACTCGCCTTCAGTGGAACTAAGACCATCATAGGTTCTAAGGCAATCACAGAGCTATGAGCAAACAGAGGGCCCCTTTAGAATAAAGAGAAAATTCTGCTGATTCTGGACTGATTCTGCCCCTCAAGAACCCTAGAGATGCCTCCTCCGGGTCCTGCATTTGTCACTCTGAGGCCCCCAGGGTCAGGCTCACACACAGCCTCTATATCTAGAAGATCCAGTGAGAGCTTACACATGCGTTTTTTGGAAGGCAGACCTTTCTTTAGGGATTGGGCAGTCTTCCTCCTGCACACAGCAATTCTTCCTGCCAGCTACCAGGAGTTCCCAGCCCTAGGATTCTTCTTTGTTTATTTTAGGGCTTATTTTGGGGGGGGGGTGTAAATTGGTGATACTCAGGACTCATTCCTGACTCTGTGCTCAGGAATCACTCCTGGTTGGGTTCAAAGGACCATATGGGGTGCAAGTGAAAGGCCAAACCGCCTGGAACACAGACACGTGGTCAGGGCACAAATGAATCTGAGGCTCCTTAACTTGCAACTGCTCAGGAGTGTGCTTGTCTTTTCTGTGCCAGAATCATTCTTTTTCCCAAGGAAAGGAGGGATTGCAGCATGTCTGCAGATGTTTCTCCTCTTGCAACGTTGTTGAGGTGCAAGAGGATGGAAGTTCACTTGATATCTATTTTTGTTGTTTTAAATTAGGAAGTAGAGAAAACGGACACCCTTTTTAGTGAATTAAATCTCACTCCCAGTCTTAGAGAAATAGCACAAGCTTGCCTTGCAGGCAGATGATCCAAATTCAATCTCCAGCACCTCATATAGTTCCCCAAACCCCACCAGGAGTAACCCTTGCATTGCCAGGTATGAACCCAAAACAAAAAAACTCCAAACAAACAAAAAATCTTCCTCCCAGAAAAACATTCCTACACTGTCTTTAAAGACCACTTTAGTCTCCAAAATCCTCCTACTTGGCTTCATTCAATCATGGCCAAGCCTTTGTTCCATGTCTATTCCATGCCAGTCTGAGAAGATTTTGTCACCTACAGGTATTTCACCCTTGCATATGCATGCAGGTTTAGCCAGGGAGAGGGTTTGTTTCTGAGCTTGGATCCTGGGGCTTATGCTCTATGTCTATAGATACTCAGAGACAACTTTAAAACCTTTCCCAGCATAATAGATTGACCCAAAGGTCTCAGTGGCATCAAAAACAACTAAGGAGTGGGAAACAGCATCTCATAAATTCAAGTCTTCTCAGGCATTCCACCTTAGTGGAAATTCCTCAACTTGCTTCCTGAAATGTCTCAAGCTACACAGCAAGTAAATTAAAAATATAGATAGATGAAGAAGAGTGTCTGTTTTATTAAGAAAAGTATGACTTGGGCCAAGTGATTACATGGCAGATATTTGCTTTGCACTCAGCCAACTTGGGTTCTATCCCAACATCCCATATGGTCCCCTGAGCACTGCTAGGAGTGATTTCTGATCTCATAGCCAGGAGTAATCCCTGATCACAGTCTGTGTGGCCCAAAACAAAATAAAACAAAAAGAAAGGTAGACCTAATTGAGAAGCAAGATAAGTGTCCCAATAAATAAAGAAACATTAGAGAGCTGAAAGAAAAGGAACTCAAGATATGCCGGAGAAATAAGGTCAAGGTAAGCAGAGCAACCTTCACACTTTTTCCTCAGAATCTCTTTCTATTTTTTTATAACAGTCAGGGTTTACTCTTCACTCTGTACTTAGTGGTCACTCTTGAGGGTGCTCATGGACCATATGTGGAATACAGAGGATTAAATTCAGATTGGCCATGTACAAGGCAAGTACATTATCAAATGTACTATCTCTTTGGCCTCCTTATCAGAAATCCTTTTAAATCTTTCCAGAACAATGTGAGTTTTAATGTTATTCCTGAATATTTTGTTGGGGTCATTCTCTGATATCAGTCCTAAATTTCTGGAAGAGAGCACATTCCTGACCTTCATGAGGTCAATTTCCACATAGGCAAAAGTCTCAGGGTCCATCCTTCTGGTGCTGTGAGACAACATGGATACTGGAAGAACAAGGAATGCCAAGAGCATCCTGGGTATTTCTAGAAAAATCCAAAAATACTCTTTTTTTTAAATGTACTTTTATGTAAGCACCATGATTACAAACATGTTTGTAGTTGGGCTTTAATCATAAAAAGGAACACCTCCCTTCACCACTGCAACATTCCTGCCAACAATGCCTCCATCTCCCTCCTCCCCACCCCCAGCCTGTATTTGAGACAGGCATTCTACTTCTCTCACTCATTAATATTGTCATTATAAGTTGTCATTGTAGTCATTTCTCTAACTGAACTCACCACTCTTAGTGGCAAACTTTATACCCCAAAATTCTCTTGACTCAAGAAAGACCTCTTTCTTCTGTTTTAAAAAAAAAGGAGAAAGA